>LOEQ01008168.1:35095-53424 GCA_001685075.1 Bramus lutescens
ATGAACACCTGATTTTCAACAAAAGAGCTAAAATTATACAATGGAAGAAAGAAACCATCTTTAACAAATGGTGCTGGCAGAACTGGATGTCAACCTGTAGAAGAATGAAYATAGATCCATATCTATCACCATGCACAAAACTCAAGTCCAAATGGTTTAAAGACCTCAATATAAATCTGACCACACTGAACCTGACAGAAGAGGAAGTGGGAAGTAGTCTGCAACACATGGGCACAGGAGACCACTTTTTATGTATTATAACCCCAGTAGCACTGACAATAAGAGCAACAATGAATAAATGGGACCTCTTGAAACTAAGAAGCTTATGTAAAGCAAAAGATACTGTCATTAAGACAAAAAGCTATCCTACTGAATGGGAGAAGATCTTCACCAACACGGAATCAGACAAAGGTCTGATCTCCAAAATATATAAAGAACTCAAGAAACTAGACATTAAAAGTCTTGACACATTTTTGTCTGTTTGTTTTTCGTTCTTCTGGATATTTCCCATGATACTCCTCTCATAGGTAATGCATAGTGTTTGTAAGGTGTGACCTTTGGAGCCTACCGCTCTGTCTTGGAATAATGTTTTCAAGGTTCATCCAAGTTGCCACGTTTGTCAGCACTAAGTTCTTTTGAAAGGTTGAATAGTATTTCATTGACATTTAGACCTACCTCATCTATATCTACTATCCAGCATCTTTATCATTTTTATCCTTATCACCTATGCATGTATTTTTCAATCTGTGTCACAATTATTTTTTCCATAAGTCTTGACTTTAAGGATAGATATATTTTCTTAGTTTATTTGTAGTAATGGCATATCTTTTTACAAAGACTCAAGATCTATCTAGCCTGAGAAGCTAAAGTTCCTGTCTGGTGGCAAAAGGTAAGTAAAATTATCAAACCTGGTATCTCCTTTATATTCTTTTTTCAAGTTATGCTTATTTAATATAAGCAGAAGGATAATTCATACCAACCATAGGATTTAAAATGAACTTTTGAAAACATGATTAAAATAGCATATGCAAATCTGTGGCTCTTATAGAAATATAAGAAGTTATGTTAAATTCATTTAAGCTTCAAATATTCAACTTAAATTGATAACTGCTACAGTCTAGGGGAAATATTGGCACACAAATCTAGTTTATTTTCTGTGTTTGTAAATAAATGTGGTTTAGAACACAGATATATCCAGTTATTTCTGTGCTGCCCATGACATTTTCATATTGCAACAGAATTGAGTAGCTTTGACAAAGATTGATAGCTCACATAGCATAAAATCATTTCTATCTGATCCTACAAAGAACAAGCTGGCTAAACCCTGTTCTGGATTATTCAAATGCACATGGAATTTCTTTTATGCCAGGAGCTCATTGGCTTGAAACTCTTCAAGAGAAAAACTCAACACAAATAATAATTTCTTATTCTTATTCTGTTTGTAGGAGCTATGGATGGAAAATAGTAAAAATAAGAGCTGAGAAGTTTGGTCTGGTGAGAACATCCAAACCACGGGAGCTGCATAATACTTTAAGGATGACTCCAAAACATGGGAAGCTAGAAGAACTTGAGATTGGCCACCATAAATTTTGAAATGAACTTTTAAAATTATATGTCCTAACTATATCTCTGTAAAGTTAAGAATAATGACTTTTCATTTTTTTGAGAGAGAAACTAGATGTTTCTCTGAATAAAAAAAAACACATTGGTTTTGGTTATTGAGAAATATCTTTGAGTTATCACTCCAATTACCATTGGCTACAAATCTCATCTTCTGCTACAATGGGTTTTGGAGGGAATAGATATGAAACAAAAGTCTTAAACTTTCTGAACCATTTTGTCCAATTAGTTTTTAACACACTGTCTAAATGTAATCTATGCAGACATCAGAGGCAAACCATACTCATCTGTTCTTTAACTTGGATAAAATTGCCTTTATACCCAATATTATTTTCGTTGTTCTGTTGTTTCACAAGAAAATGTATTTAAGTTGAAGGTAGATGACCTAAATATCTTTGAAGAAACTTGCTTCAGATCTTCAAGGCTAAGATAGTACAGAAATAGAAATTCTTATCCTGAATTGAGTCTATAAGTTAATAATAGCTTTCAGAGTCTTCTAACTTCACAAATGTATACTCTTAAAGCAAAAAGGCAATAATGGTATTTCTAGCAGGCCATATTGATGATGTGGTTTTTATTGTTTTACTTTAGTGTGTATGTGTGTGTGGTGTATGCATATATATGTGCAAGTACACGTGCCTGTGTTCACCTGGAAACTAGAGGAAGATGTCAGGTGTCCTGCTCTGTCACTTCTCTGCCTCATTCGTTGAGACAGGGGACCTCACTGAACAAAGGGCTAAACTGGAAGTTGGCAAGACCAGTCAATCTTCCTATGTCAGTCCCTGACAGTGCTGGGGTTACAGACCCATGCTGCCATGCCTGAAAGTTTTTTGATGTGGCTGCTTGGGACTGAACTCAGGCCCCTGTATTTTTGCAGCAAGTACTATTTTTCAAAAGTATATTCTTTTCTCGTAAAGTATATCCTGATTATGGTTTCCCCTCCCTCCATTCCTCTCAGTTCCTCCCCACCTCTCCTACTGTCTGGATCTACACCCTTTATGTCTCTCATTATGAATGAACAGACTTCTATGAGATAACAACCAGACAGAACAAAATAAAATAAAATAAGATGAAGCAAAAACTTTCATATTGAAGTTGTGCATGATAAACCAACAAGAGAAAGAGTCCTAAGAGCAAACATAAGTGTCAGATATCACTTGTTCTTACAGTTAGGAGTTCCATAAAACACGAAGCTAATAGCTATAATATAAATGCAGAGAAGCTAGGGCTTGCTTCCTCAATCTCTGAGCTCATATACCACTTTCTTAGTTGGTTCAGAGGGTCTTGTACTCTTGTTTTTTTTTCTATCTCCTCTGACTCTTCCAATATTTTCCCCTTTTCTTCTGTAGGATTCTCTGAATTCTTGGGAAGGGATTTGATGGAGGCCTTCCTTTTAGACTCTCTCTCTGCATAATGTCTGGCTGGGTGTCTCTACAACTATCCCCATCTCAGCAAGTAGTCTTAACTATTAAGCCATATCCCTAGTCCCAGGTTGTTTTCAACCTGGCTAACAACTAAGTTTAATTGTTTGTTTTTCATGGTTCTAGTATTAGAAAATAACACTGTATAAGAGAAGAGAACCGCTTGTTGGTTCCCAGTAGCTTAGTTCTGAAATAATCACATAGAAACTGTATTAATTAAATCACTGCTTGACACATTAGCTCTTGCTTCTTACTGGCTAACTCTTATATTAATTTAACCCATTTCTATTAATCTGTATATTGCCACATGGCAGTGGCTTACCATCAAAGATTTGGCATGTCTAACTCTGGTGGTGGCTCCATAGTATTTATCTGACTCTGCCTCCTTTCTCCCAGCATGCCATTTAGTTTTCCCCACCTACCTAAGTTCTGCCCTATCAACAGGCCAAGTCACTTTATTCATTAACCAATAAAAGCAACACATTGACAGGGGGACCTCCCACAGCAACACTGTCAAGTTTTTTGTTTAATTTTTCTTTCTATGTAAGTGACTATAGCAGTTGCAGGCAAACTTTTACTTTGCTTGAGATGATTATACAGTCTGAAATTTTTATGATTCTCTCATCTGGTTATGGCTTCTTTCAATGTTTCTTGCTCCCTGTAGTCATTTGAATGAGAACTGCCCCAGAAAGGTTCATATATTTGAATGGTCGGTTCCCTGATGGTGGTGCCCATTTAGGGAGGTCATGAATCTTTAGGGGGTGGAGTCTTGCTGGAGGAAATGTGTCACTAGGGGTAGGTTTTAGAGTTCACAGCCTCACCTCACTCCCCATTTGGTTCCTCTGTTTTCTGTGTATTGTTGGAAAGACGTTTTCTCAGCTTCTGACTTAGACTACTGTGGCCATGCCTGCCTCTCCAGTATGGACTCTCCTTCTGAACCACAGTCCAAATAAGACCTTATTTTCATAAGTTGCCTTGGATATGGAGGCTTATGACAGCAATGAAGGTGACCAAACAGTCTCTTTATTGAAAACTGGAAAATAAGAAAAATTAAATGATAAATTTATTCCTACTACAAAGTTTTTTCTTTATTTCATCTTGGTCATTCATGATTTTAGGATCAATGGCATTAGGATTCTTAGAAATATAGATTTTAAGTGTTATTTCACACATTAATATTTCACTTGCAATCAATAGAAACTAATTTGGAAAACCTAAAAGAAAATGGGTCATTCATTTGAAGGATAATGGATGGGAAAGATTTCACAGAGTAATGAAAAGGTTTGACCACAGGGCTTAGCAAAGGATGGAGACTGTACTAGCTAGGTGGATCAACTGTTCATCGGATGAAGTAGCACCAGGTCTCTGCTTTTTGCCTCAGCTGGAACAATTGAGCTTTGCCTGGTCCAGTCTTCTGAACACTCCTAAGTTCACAGTCTGGGATGGAATTTCAATTACTCGGATTCACAGTCTCACCGGTAGGTTACAGGAGAAAGTGATTCAATGTTTTAAAATCCCTTCTTGCCTATATCAAAATAGTAGAAATTAATTTTCTAATGAGAAACAAGTTTCTTTTATTAAGGAATAGGGAATGATTGTAACTAGGGAAAACTCAGTATATATCTACTTTAGAATTTGTAGTTGTTAAAACAGTGCAGTTTTATGCTTTTGGTCCAGCTTACTTCCGCATTTAAACTTTGGTATTTTGGTTAGATTCTGTCATTTAGTTAATTTCATAGATTTTAAGATTACATGATTTATTATTTTTCACATTTATATCTTTGGAAATATTATAAATGTTGTGTGATTATAGTTGCTGAAATAATGAATTTGAAAAGGCTTATGTTAATTATTTTTAAATTATATTTAAAATGAAACATTTCTAGGACTACTCAAACACAAAATTATACTTTTTAAATGTCTAGATTTTAACCTCAGAAGAAGACACAATTATATTAATGATAGAAACTGTAAAAATTTCAAACCAAATTGCAGTTACCATTTTGAAAAGCCCCCCGAATAGCATTCTTGTTTTCCAGTGTTGTACTATGAATTTCCTAGCAGTATTTTTGGTGTCATTGTTGCCAAATAGTTTGGAATGCTCCTACTTTCCACTCACTTCTTACCTGACTGTGCTGCATATTTAGCACTGCTGACTGCTTGTAAGATAACCTCAATTTCAGTTTCCAGAAAAACGGTGCAGGTATCTGCACTCTCCTCTTGCTTTGTGAGGACAGAGGGGATGTCCTTAGATTTCTGATCAGCGATGCTAGAACTCTAGTTTGTTAGGAACACAGTTTGAATATAGCCTCCCGTTTCTTTCTTCTGTTTTATTTATTTTTTTCTATCCACTTTGCCAACTGACTCTTCATGGATTTCAGTTGTTGCTGTCATCTGGGCCTGTTGAGCTGTTGCTTGTTGAAATCATGATCCTTGACTTCGAGGACTCATTCATCACTGTCTGGTTTTGCTCCACACTTCTGTGGAGAACCCAGTACCAAGAAAGTGATAGCAGGAGTTAAAACTCTTCTTAGAAATCATTATGTTCTTTATGTCTTACAGGTATTCTGAAGGTTTCCCTGCTGGTACTATCTGCTGCAGGAGCCTTTTCCACTCCTTCAGCCAATAGCCGCTGAAATACCAGCCCACTGGGGCGTGGTCCATTTCTCTTTAAAAAAGAGCGGCAAGCCTCAGCTCACGCTCTCTTTGTTCTAGCGCTTGATTCTGGCTCCTGCTCCAGCGACTAGACTCCTTTCCTGATGGTAGGTGTTTTGTAAGTTTTACCCTTAAAATAAATACCCCTTTAAATCCTAACTGGTGTGGGATTTTTTCACGCATTACCTATCAGCAAGAGACCAGAAATATTATTGTATAGGAAGACACTCACTGCGGTTGCCTAGAAGTATAATAGAAAGTCATTTGCCTGTGCAGTGCTGCTTATCCAGAGAATGAAATAAGGTGTCATGTCAGGAGTTCATCCTATGCTAGAAAATTATTTTAAAAGAATCATGATGAGCTTAACATCTAAGCTTCTTTTGTTATTCTGAAATGAGTAAACTCTAGCAGTAAACTCCATGGGTAGAAACCACAGTTTCAAGACTATAAGGTAAAGAAGTCAGGAAATGTAGGAAACCTATAGCAATGTGAGTAAACTAAAAGCAGGCGTAAGGAAAACACTGCCTTTTTGTTTTCAAAACTTCATAAACAAACCACCATCTGTTCCTAGATACACGTGACATCCTTTCGGTTTTTTTCTCATTTCTGCATTTCAGATGAAACCTTATTAATTTTAGAAATCGCTCCTTTTCTTCAAGTAGTTCCATAAACTTGAAGTCATGACTCTCATACATCTCCTCTTTGCGAAATGTTCGATATGTCTTTTCATATTTCTTTCTGTCATTTTGAAATAGGTCCAATTTTTTTTGTCCTTAATCTTTGAGCCACTGCCACTGTTGCAAATCTCTCCTGCAATCGCCTTATTGACCCAGCCACTCATGGGAAGTCTATTTCTGTGTCAAATTATTTCCTATTTGAGCCCTAAGGTGACCTTCATCAATCAGTTTTCAAATATTTATCAACTTAACAATAAAACATCTAATTTTAGAGCCCCAGCCTCATCCCACACTTTACCAATATGTGCAGAACCCCAGTAGATGTCTTCTGAGAAATGCCAGCTAGTTAATTTTATCCAATCTCTTATAATACTTCCCAAGTTAAGCTAGGATTGCCTCTTTTTACTCACCTATGTTGACTCTTATTTCTCCCAGAAATGTACAATCTCTCTAAGGACTGGACTCATGGGTATATGAGTTTATTGTCTTGAAAAAATATCTATTAATCCAGGTACCCTCCAGAGCAGGGATAGGAGCAAGGATTAAGAGAGCAGAACAGAAATTGAAAGGGAAGAAGTCATCTGCTCTACACTGCTCTTGGCTCTGTAGAAAGGAAAAATGATGCACTCTCTCAGGATGACTTATTTGGCACCAAATATATCCATCGCAAATGCTAGACCTTACCTGGTATGCATTCAGGAAAATTTGATTGGGACATCTATTTTGCTTTTGATGTAAACTCAAATCTAGTGAGATGTTTAATGTTAAAGGTATTGAATGGGGGAAATAGACATAGAATTAACACCAGAAAATTGAGAGAAGTCTAAATCATGGTGTTGTGGTCACAGAACAACCACAGAGACTTCTGGATACTTGATTCCTTTAGAGAAATTTATGACTTTTTTTAAATGTAAGAACTCTGTAGTCTCAGGAGTAAAATACCCTTAAATTGTTGCTTATTTGAGTAATGAGTTGCTTGATTGATGGTTTTGTTGCCAGGGAGCCCTTCTTTCTAAAGTATAGACAGTTTATATTGGTGCTATTTTGCTGTGTTTTCTGATTTGGTATTTGTCCACTGCATGCCAAATAGAAGAATTCATTTCCATCTTCTGAGCTGGGTGAAGCATTCTGGGTCCTTGATTAGTGTATGGACTTCCTGGGAGCCTTTGATTTTGAGGTAAAGATGCTGAATTAGTACTATTTGAAGTTCAACTCAGTTTGCAACAAAAGCAGATTCGTGGTTTTCCCTGATTTGGTATTGCTTTGGATTTGGCTACCTTTTGCAGTGGTTGTTTGTCTAACATCAAACTTCAATGCAGTGCTTTCAGGTAACTTTCCACCTCCTTCTCTACCCATCCTCTATGCTTTATCTGTCCCCAGGCCACACTCTGTGCAAGGATGAGCAATAAAGTCTCCATTTTTCATTACCTCTTTCAAATGAAGCACATAAATTGATAAATAGCAATAGCCTGTTGTTCTTTAAAATAAAAAACCCCAATAATGTGGCCATGGTGAAGAAGATAAAAAAGCATATGAGGGTCAGGCTCTACTGCTAGATTCCCTCAAGGAACCAGAGCCATTCCCCAAATCTGGCTCCTACTCTGGTAAGCCTCTAGACCAGAGAACTTGACTTTACAGCCCAGCACAACGGTGCCAGCAACTCACTCCACAGGCATTCTTTTTATTTCAAACCTGTTTGCTCTCTCGTCTCCATGGTTTTGCTGTGGCAAATTACTAAGTTGGGTTTTAGGATCAATGTGTTCTCTACAAAGCTTTCTTTACCATCCTTGTTACCGACATCTCTTAAACTTCCCCCTTTCCCTATATTGTTTCCTTTCCCACTGTTCCCTTTACTTCCTAAATAAATGTCCATAACTTTAATGATCTCTAGAATCTGAGACTATAGCAACAGCATCTCAACTTTCTTTATCCTTGCCACTTTACCCACACTGGCTTTTTTTCAAAGACAAACTACTATTTTACCCTATCCTGACCCATCCTGCTTCTCTCTTATTCTTAACTTTATTAAATGAAATATGAGTCCACAACATACTATCCTTGATTGTTTATCATTCAGTAGTTTTAAGTTGAAGGGGTCATTGTTGTTAAAAGGTTAGTACAATATTGGTATAGTGGTAACATCCAGCAAGGGGTGGTTAATGGTTAATATTTACTTAGAGAATAATGTATAGTAAGTACCAGGTACTCTGAAATACTAGACTTAGTAACTGTTTGCTAAACTATAAGCCTTAACTCTACCACATTCATATCCCACTTGAAGACTGAAAGTACATCAACTGAACAAAACATAGCTGTTCAAAAATTCAATGGGCCAACCTTGTTATCTAGCCTCTCTGGGGCTGAGGATTATAGATTGGTTATCCTATACTTTATTCCTAATAATCACCTTTGAGCGAGTACAGACCATATTTGTCTCTCTGGGACTGGGTTACCTCACTTAGAACGATTTTTTTTAAATCTAGTTCCATACAATTGGCTGTAAATTTCATGAGGTCATCATATTTAACAGCTGAGTAGTACTCCATTGTGTAAATGTACCACATTTTTCTTATCCATTCTTTGGTTGAGGGCCATCTAGGTTGTTTCCAGGCTCTGGATATTACAAATAATGCTGCTATGAACATAGCTGAGCAAGTGTCCTTGTGGTATGATTGCAAATCCTTTGGGTATATGCTTAAAATTGGTATAGCTGGGTCTTGAGGTAGATTGATTCCCAATTTTTTTAGAAACCACCATACTGATTTCCAAAGTGACTATATAAGTTTGCACTCTTACCAGCAGTGGAGGGGTGTTCCTCTTACTGCACATTCTCCCCAGCACTATCTGTCCTCAGTACTTTATATCTTAGCTATTCTGACAGGTATAAGATGGTATCTCAGAGTCGTTTTGATTTGCATTTTACTGATGACTAAGGATGTTGAGCATTTGAGTCTTTTGTTGAGAACTCTCTGCCTAGATCTGTATCCCATTTTTTATTGGATCATTTGGTATTTTGATGTCTACTTTCTTGAATTTTTAAATATTTTGGAGATCAGGCCTCTACCAGATGTGGGGTTGATAAGGATCTTTTTCCATTCTATAGACTGCCATTTTGTTTTATTGAGTGTTGTTTGCCTTACAGAAGCTTTTCAGTTTCAGGAGGTCCCATTCATTAATTGTTGCTCTCAGTGTCTGTGATACCGGTATGATATTCAAGAAGTAGTCTCCTATGCTGATGTGTTCAAGGCTGCTTCTCACTTTCTCTTCTATCAGGTTCAGTGTAACAAGATTAATTTAGAAGCTTTTGATCCTCTTGGACTTGAGTTTTGTGCAGGGTGGTTGATAAGGAATTTTTTGGTGCATGGATTTCCAGACTTCCTGGGTAAAGTGGGGGCAGGGGTTGGGGGATGGAGAGATGGGAACTAGAGGGAGCAGGTTGGGCGAGCTGGGTATTGGAGGCAGGTTGGAGGGGGAGAGTGACAAAAGAGATGTCTTGAGGGGGCCATAAACCTCGTGTTAGGGAACCCTCCAGGAACCCACAGGATGACCCAACTAAGACTCCTAGTAATGGTGGAAAGGGTGCCTGAACCGGGCGGGCATCGGCTGTAAGCAGATTGGTGACTTACCTAATTGCCATCAGAGATACTCTACCCAGTACTGGATGGAATCAGAGGCAGAGATCCACAGGCAAGTGCTGAGCTGAGCTCTGAGAGTCTTATGGAAGAAAGGTAGGAGGAACTGTACCAGCCAGGAGGTCATGATGGGGAACCCACAGAGACAGCTGACTTGAGCTCATAGGAGCTCAAGGACACTGGACCAACAGTCAGGGAGCCTGAATGAGACTGATCTAGGCCATCAGCATGTGTGACAATTGTGTAACTTGGTCTTTTAGTAAGGCTTCTAATAGTGAGAACAGGACCTCACTCTGATGCTTAGCTGTTTTTTGGCAACCTGTTCCCCATGCTGAATTATCTGGCCCATCCTCAACTTGATGTACCGTGCTTTGTGAAGGCCCATAGAAGCCTGTTCTTTTCTGAATAGAGATGTAGGGAGAGTAGATGGGAAAGGAGAGGAGACAGGAGGGGAGGAGGCAGGGGAAACTGGTTGGTATGTAAGATAAATAAAAGTATTATTTAAATACAAAATTAAAAATTAAGAATTCAAGCAATGGAATAACCCCCAATTCATAAAACCAATGCTGCAAAGTAAAAAAATGAAAATCCAAAGCATAATAACTTCTCCAAAAATTACTAAGCCTACAGTCATGACATTCATTGTGAATGGGATAGACAAAATCTCAGACAGATAAGGAAGAATGATTACAAGTATATTAAAGGAAGCCAAAGAAAACAAAACACTCCTAATCAAAAACACAGCTAAATGGACTAAAGAAGGTAATGCAAAGTATGAAAGGAGAATTCAAGTAAGAGACAAAAATACTGAAGAAAGGGCAATCTTAAATGCTGAGAATGAAAAAAATATAATACATCAAATAAAAAGCTCTGTAGAAAATTTTAACAAATTGGATCAAGGAGAACACAGAATAGCTGATATTTTCAAGGTGTAGGAATTGGAGAAATCCAACACGGAGAAAGACAGAATAATAAGAAGGTATGAGCGAGACTCCGCATATATTCTAAACATTATGAAACTACCAACCTGTGGCTTATGGGAATAGAAAGGGAAGCAACTTTCTAAAGGCATAGAGGATATTTTCATAGGAGTCATAATAGGAAGATTTCCAGAGTTAGGAAAAGAGTGTCAACCCAGGTAGTGGAGGTATTTAGGGTACCTAACAGACAAAACCATAAAAAAACTCTTAAAATAAAAATAGCAAAACCAAAACAAATCAAAAACCAAAGAAAGTATATTGAAAGTGGCAAGAAAAAAATCTCAAGCTACCCATAAAGGCAGGACTATCAGAATGATACTGGATTTTTCAACAGAAACTTTAAAGCATAGAAAGGCCTAAAAAGTATATTTTAACTTCTGAAAGACAATTGCCAACACAGACTACTATTATACCTAGCAATGGTATCTGTCAGAATATTAATGGTCTCAACCCCCCTCCCAAGACACAAATAGTAAATTGGATTAGGAATAAGAAACCATACACTTGTTGCCTCCAAGAAATGTACATCAGCATAAAAGGCAGAAACTACTTGCATGTTCTGGCTACTGCAAATACTGCTGCTGTGAATATAGTTGAGCACATGTCCTTGTGGCACGATTGAGCATCCATTGGGTATATACTCAAAAGTGGTACTGTTGGGTCTTGAGGTAGATTGTTTTTTAATTTTCTGAGAAATAGCCACACTGATTTCCAAAGCAGCGGTACCAGTTTGTACTCCCACCAGCAATGGAAGAGTGTTCCTTTTACCCTACACCTTTTCCAGAATAACCTGTCATCGGCGTTTTTTTTTATCTTGGCCTTTCTGACAGGTGTAAATACAATTTCAGAGTTGTTTTGATTTGCATTTCTCTGATAGCTAAGGATGTTGAGCATTTCCTTAAGTGTCTTTCAGCCATTTTATATTTGTCTGTTGAGAGTTCTTTGTTTAGGTCTGTACCCCCCCTTTTTTAGTTGGATTATTTGTTATTTTGATGACCAGTTTCTTAAGTTCTTTGTATATTTGGAGATCAGCCCTCTGTCTGATGTGGAGTTGATGAAGATCTTTCCCATTCTGTAGGCTGCCATTTTGTCAACCTAAATGTCCCTTGACCGAAGAATAGATAAAGAAAATGTGGTACATTTACACAATGGAATAGCACATAGCAGAAAAAATACTGACATCTTGAAATTTGCAGGCAAATGGATGAATCTAGAAAACATAATGTTGAGTGAGGTATCCCAGACCCAGAAAGACAAATATAATATGTACTCACTTATAAGTGGCTTTTAGACATTAAGAAAAAAGAAAGAAAAGAAAACCAGCCTATTAGACAACAAAGAGGACCCTAAGAGAGACATACATGGATCTAATCTACATAGGAAGTAGAAAAAGATAAGATCTCCTGAATAAAATGGGAGCATGGGGACCATGAGAGAGGGCAGAAGAGGAAGGGAGGGGAGTGGAGAAAAAGATATAGCTCAATAAAAACAATAAAAATATTAAAAGAGAGAGAGAGACACTGTTTTAGGATAGAAGAATAGAAAAAAGGTATTTCAAGCAAATGAATCTTAAAAATAAGCAAAAGTCACTGTTTTAATATCTCATGAAATAGACTTTAAAAACAAAACCCTTGAGAAAATCCCATAGTGACAATGTTACTAACCTGCACATCACTGAAACAGGAGGACAGGTACACATGTTGAGCTTCTCAACATGACTGTACTTTTGGATATAGTCAGATAGTTCCTATGTATAACAATGGTCCTCTGCATCTTCATCTTGGTGATGACACCTACAGGATCTGACCTCTGATGGAGACATTACTGTGAAGGGCATTCTTGTCCATGCAGTGCCCTTAATGGCTCCTTTGGACATCTTGACACTTAGATTGATGTTCTTGTAGTAGTGAGGCAGCTTCTCCTTGCTGGTTTCTTCCAGCAGAAAAAGCTTCTTGTTTTTAAAGATTGTGGTTTGCTATTAGTAATCACGCTCGTGTTGGAGGGAGGCCACTTGTTTCATTCCTGGCTGCTCAGCCCAGAAATAATCACACAGAAATTATATTATTTAAATCACTGCTTGGCCTATTAACTCTAACAACTTATTGGCTAGCTTTTACATCTTAATTTAACCCATTTCCATTATTTTATATTTTAACACGAGGCTCATGGCCTACTGGCAGGGTTCCAGCATCTGTCTCTGGCAGGGCTACATGGCTTCTCCCTAAATCCTCCTTCTTTCTCCCAGAATTCAGGTTATTTTTCCCCACCTACCTCTGCTGTACCCTATCATGGGCTCAAGACAATTTCTTTATTAGCCAATGGTAGTCACAGCATACAGAGGGGAATCCCACATCATGCTTGGTCTGAATATCTGCCGTTTTCTTTGCAGCCTGAGAAAAAGAGACAAAGATATTATTAATATCAGAGCAGAAATTAATGAAATGAAAATAAAATCAAACAAATAATTCAAAATATAAATGAAACAGCGAATTTTTTTTAAAAAAGATCACCATGTTTGTTGGCAAAGTAACCAAAGGGAAGGAAACTTACATTTGTAAAAGTAGAAATAAAAAAGGAGTTGTGTTGTTCGTCTCAGTCAACTTGGCACACAAGCTGGAGTTATCTGAAAGGAGGGACCTCAACCAAGAAATTTCCTCCATAGGGCTCAGCTTTAAGGCATTTTCTTAATTAGTGATTGACAAAGGAAGGCCCAATCTATTGTGGTTGATGTCCCAGATAGTCAAAACAATCCTCAAGAGAAAGGGTAGCTGTTGGTGTCATCATGCCTGATTTTAAGTTAGACTATAGTTCAATATTAGAAAAACAGCATGGTATTGGCCTAGAATCACACACACAGAGATGAATGGAATAGAATAGAGGACCCATATGTAAGTACGTGCAGCTATAGACACTGTTTTTTGACAAAGAGACCAAAAATCTTAGACAAATGATGCTGATCAAACTGGATTATAGCACATCTAGAAGAATGAGATTGGGGTCTTCTCTCTATGCAAGATCAGCTACATTCCAGGGAAGGCCCAACACCCTGATGGGCAACACAAACTGGGCTTGAGAGATTATTTTTTTAAAGAAGCTGAATTTTTTGGTAGGGGTTGATGTTGGCTTTTGGAGGGACTGGATGAGGTGTTGAAGAATATCCAAATACTTTGTAAGAAACTCTCAACGAATTAATAAATTTTCAGTAAAAATATTGAAGTTTATGTCATCCAGACTTCTACATGGCTTGCAACAGCAAGAATAATTCTACCCATCCCAGTCTATTCTGTTGTTATTGATGATGGTTTGGAGATATTTCCTAGAAGAGGCTGTTCCCCACCGTGCTGTGAATCATCATTCAGGTACCAATTCTGCTCCTTGTTAACATTTTATATTAGTCCTCATCAAAATTTAAAGGTTAAGCAGAAGTCACTGTTTTAATATCTGATGATATTAAATTTCATTCTTTAGAACATATTTAGGCTTGCAGCAGTCATGAATAGAAGTGAGAGTTTGTTATTATACTCCCCACAGGTATGACTGCCCTGACTGTCAACATGCCTTATCTAGGTATTGCATTTTTTTTCCATATTTGATCAAGTTCCAGGAAAAACCGTAAGTGATGTATATAAGGGCTTATTGTTGGTGTTGAATATTTTATATATTTGGACAAATGTATAAATATGCATCAGCCATTGCAGCAATAGACAGAGTAGTTTTATTGTGCCTTAAGTGTCTATGATCCTTCTATTTTTCATCTCTTCTTTCCTAACACTTGAAAATTTTCGAAACTTCAGTCAAAGCTGCTGTAACTGTCCACATAAAGGTCTTTATGCGAACGTAATTTTTCAATTACTTTTGGCCAATACCAAGGAGGATAATTGCTGGATCATGCGGCAGAAGCGTATTTAGTTTTGTAAGAAACTGTCAAACTGTCTTCCAAAGTAGCTGTAAAATTTTGCAATCCCACTAGTAATATCAGAGCTATTGTCATTCCACATTTTTGCCAGCATCCTTGTTTTTGGAGTCTGGCCACTCTCATTGTTATTTTCATTAGGATTTCTCAGCAGGGATGTGAGCTAAAAATTGTTTCACAGGCTTATTTACTATTTGAATGTATCTTCATTGGTGAGGTGTCCGCTATGCTTCTTGTTCAGTTTTTAAATCTTCTTGTTGAGTATTAAGGATTCTTGTTCATTCTAATAATAGTAATCTCAATGATAAGTTTCATGCAGTTTTCCCCCATCAGTGACTTGTCTTCTCATTCTACTGACAATACTCTCTATTAAAGACACTTTAGTGATTTCATAGAAACTGTACTTGATCACTCATTCATGGATTGTGCTTTTAGTATACTAGCTAGAGCCATTGCCAGTCCAATGTCACCTATATTCTCTCCATTGTTACCTTCTTTTGTTTAGGTCCATAATTCAACTTTAGTTAAGTTTTGTGAAGTAAGGCCTGTATTGAGATTTATTTATTTGCAGGTGGCTGTCCTGCAGGTGGCTCTTCTGGCACAGTTGGTTGAAAAACTGTCTTTCCCAACTCTGTGAATTTGTTCATTTGTTAAAGATTGGTTGACTATGCCAGAGATGTAGATGAGTTGTAAAACAGTTGCCCAGTGTATTAGTGCATGGGTTGATCCCACTGTACTGACAAAAAGACCCATTGACCATATTGTTATTCATCTGTTTCTGGGGTCTTTATTAATCTATGGCTATGCCACCCTGAATGCGCCTGATCTCATCTAAGGGTATTTATTCTGTCTCACTGGCTTTGTGTAGCAAATATGGCTCACTGCACTGTCTCCCCAGTTCGTTTTTGTTGATTATTCTTTTATGTTTTCGTGATTTCCCTGGAGTTTACAAATTACATTTATAATTAATCTAAGTTTATTCTTAAATAAATGTGCTGATTCATGGCCATAAATAAGTATGAGTCTTATTAATAACAAAATAATCCTAATTTCTGTTTCCTATCCTTGTATAGTTTTATGGCATTTATCTTCAACAATATGTATACATAGTACTTTAACCACAGATATTTATATAAAATCAGATAATTTGTATAGCATGGAATCATATTCACAACACATTTGAATTTACAAAAATTCAAATTAATATTTGAGCATATTGTTATTTTAAATAATTTGTTCAGTCAACTCAATACAAAAAGTAAACTACAATTTATACTTGATTTTCTCTTATTCCTTTATTGTTTTTCCCTTTTCATGTATATCTGAGTTTATGAGCTATTGCTTTTTTTTCTTTTAAAGTACTTCTAATACTTCTTGCAACAGGCTACTTAGTTTTTGCTTATCTAGAGTTCCCTAAATTCTCCTTATGATTTTAGAGACAATTTCACAAGTTTTAGATTCTATATTGGTGGGCTTTTGTTGTTGTCGTATTTGTTTCTTTGTTTTTATTGGGTTTGTAAAATTTTACATAGCCCTTTTGCTTGCATGGGTATTTGAGAAAGTTAATTGCAATTGAGTTACCTCATTTCAAGATTTACTTATGCAACACTAAATAAAGCAGAAATAAAAACAGGATTCTATGGTTCTTCTTTCTATACAATTAAGTTGCTCATGTAACTACCTAAAAATCATATTTGGACAAAGTCTATGAAGGTCTTTTTCCTCATCAAAACGTTTATTTGATCTTGTTGATCAGGTCTTCTTACAGTGAAAGAATTTGGGAGAGGATTATACATCTTGCAGTTACATGGAGAATTAGACTTTCATGGCTTTGAAAAATATCTGAGAGAAGCATGAATGATTGATTTTGCTCAGTTTTAGAGGTTTCTGTCAGTGATCTCCTGGATCCATTGCTGCAGGCTTGAGGCAAGGCTGAACATCATGGCTCAAAACCAGTAGAATAATGCAACTCAGCTGGTAGACAGGAAGCAGAAAATTAGAGGCATAGAAGAAAGGGACCAAGATCATAAAAAAGAAACACACACACCCCTAATGACCAATTTTTTCCATCTGGACTCTACCTCCTAAACTTTTGCCAGCTTCTCTGCTTTGGAACAGAATTTATTCAGTTACAATCTCTTTTTTCCACCTTATCTTACTGTCTTAGTTAGGTTTTTATTTGTTTGTTTGCTTTCTTGAGACAGGGTCTCTCTATGTAATCCTGGCTATTCTGGGGGCTCCCTATGTCTATTAAACTAGTCTTGAACTCAAAGAAATAATTCTGACTCTGCCTCCAGAGTGCTGATATTAAAGGTATGTGCCACCATGGCTGGCTCTGAGTTAGGTTTCTATTACTGTAATAAAACACCCTGATCAAAAGCAATGAGGAGAGAAGAGTTTATTTCAGCTTATATTTTATATTCTATTATGATAGCTCAATAAGAATAACCATCAAAGATTTATATGTTTGAATACTTGGACCCCAGTTGGTGGAACTTTTCGGGAAAGATTAGGAGATGTGGCCCTGTTGGGGGTGTGTCACTGGGGTGGGTTTTGAGGTTTCAAAAGTCTATGCCATTCCCAGTTAGCTCTCTCTGACTGGTGGTTGTATCTCAATTTGCTTCAGCTGCTGCTCCAACACCATTTCTCCCTCCCTGCCAGACTCATCCTCTGGATCTGTAAGCTCCCAAGAAACTCTGTCTTCTGTATGATTCTTTGATCATTGTGTCTCACCACAGAAATAGAAAAGTAACTAAAACATCTATTATGAAGGAAGTTAGGACAGGAAACCAGGTCAAGAACATGGAGGCAGAAAATGAAAGAGAGGCTGTGGAGAAACTTTGTTTTCTTGTCTCTCCCTTCCCATGACTTGCTTAGTTCTTTCTTCCATATTCCAGGACTACCTGTGCATGGATAGCAGCACCTACTATGGGACCGGGCCTGTGTACATGAATCATTAATCAAGAAAATTCCCCGTAAACTTGCCTATAGGTCATTCTTATGGATGCATTGTCTCAGTTGAGACTCTCTCTCCTTAGCTGACTATAACTTGTGTCAAACTGATCAAAAAGCTAGCAAAACTACTCTTCACAAAACATGTCAGTTGGAATGTAGCCTTCACTGGTTTCAATATATCTAGAGAGTGTGTGCTGTGGTTCAAACAGAACTGTAAGACATTTAAAATTGTCTACTACCTTTGGTTAACTGCGGGGTAAAGGAATAGATGCACTTTTTAGCAGCTTCTCTACTGGGACTGACAATAAACACTAATTTTATTTTTTTTTACATTGTTTACTTTGTCAATTTTTTTAATTAAAAATATCCACTTCCTCCCCTCCTCCCATTTCCCTCCCCCTCTCCCCACTTCCCTTCTCCCATCCTCTCCAGTCCAAAGAGCAGTCAGGGTTCCCTGCCCTGTGGGAAGTCCAAGG
>LOEQ01008168.1:57482-76594 GCA_001685075.1 Bramus lutescens
AGCCGTGCAGGAGCCGGGCGGGATGAAAAGCAGGCCCGCTCCCCTATCACTACAAATGGCAGATGGAAAAATATATACAATGCTATCTTTGTTGAGGTAAGATTGGCCATTGTTTGTTCTTAGTTGCTATAATGTTGAATATTACTCAGTTCAAAAATGAAAGGTGTGTCCTGCTGAGATATGGCCTCAATCATCCAGGAGCCTGGCTGATAACTTGATTGCAGATGGAGAGTACATTTACGTGTCGAATGATAACAGATGCCCTTGACTTCTTGTGCCAAGAGTGAAATTAATAGCACGGACAATATGAATTTCTCTCCACGCATTTCCCTCTATGCTGGCATTTCTATTGAATGAGATATTGACAGGATGGCCAATTCAATCCTATCAGACACTTGAAACAT
Source organism: Bramus lutescens (assembly GCA_001685075.1). Classification (NCBI taxonomy): domain Eukaryota; kingdom Metazoa; phylum Chordata; class Mammalia; order Rodentia; family Cricetidae; genus Bramus; species Bramus lutescens. Next base: position 57,887 of record LOEQ01008168.1, read on the forward strand.
TACATGAAGAATCGTATCCCGAGTGCATTTCTCCCTCATTTCCTGCTCATTTAGTTTCCATCTACAAATCCATTTGGTGCCTCTATTACACAGTAAATGATTTTCCAATTTAAAACATATTCATTCATATTTTACTGAGTTTTGTTTTGTTCCAAAAGAAATATTCTTTAGAATAAGACTTAATGATCACTGCTAATTAAAATTTTACAAAAATCCCACTTAATTCTTTTGAAGTTTACATTTGCTTGGGGAGTCAGGGATTTTGTAATTTGGTAATATTCTTGAAGAAACATGATTTCATTCACTATACAGAGGGATAACATTCAAGTCTGTCCTTAATACAAAGGTTAGGATCTTAGGACTTTGTATGGCTAAACCAGAAGGCTAATGAACTGAGATCATGGTCTGTTTCTTTGCATAATTAATTATATTTGATTGGAGTCTTAGAACTATGATGTACTAACTCAGGTCTCAAGGTTCATAAATTAAAAACCTGAGCCCCAATAAGGTATTGTTTAGAGACAGAATCTCTGGGAGATAAACAGGTTTGGATAAGTTCATGAGAGTGATTCTCTCATGACATAGGATTTAAAACAGACATCAAATTCTTGCTTCCTGTCCATTTTCTAGCCATGTGAGGACCCAGCCAGAAGGTGGCCACTGTTTGTGTGGTTCAGCTGTTAGTACACAGCTACACTGTAGAACTAGTTACTAAAACGCTTCTTTCTTAATAGTCTTCAGTGTCTTTTCCAACTCTTCCTTCTACTCAGAAGCTATTTAGATATTGTTACCACCTAATATGAAAATTAAAAGTTTATGCTATGCACCACTTTTAATTTCATCCCACATATAGCTCAAGATGAAATACCTTAATTTGAAATGTTAATTTAGTATTTATTTATGGGTATGTATACACATGAGGGTATGTGTACATGTGTATCCTGGTGCCTTTGAGGCCAAACAAGAGCATCAGATTTTGTGGAGCTGGTGTTGTGGCTGGTTATAAGTCACCCAGTGTGTGTGTGCTGGAAGCTGAGCTCTGGTCCACTGGAAGAGCAATAAGTATTCTTAACTGCTGAGCTGCTGATCCATCTCCAGCTCCAAATATGGAAACTTAAAGACAACCTTATGGTTAGTCAAGTGGTTGAGCCTACTCAATGAAGTAAGATCTGTCCATTGTTACTTGTAATGATATTATTATCGTCAGCTAATTTTTTGAAAATTGCATATATTTCATACTCATACAACCATACATGTACAAATCACATACATGGTATTTAGCATATTTGTGATCATGAATGACTCAGAATTGTATACTCTGGCCCTGTTTTTCCAGTCCTAAATTTGTGCCATCCATCTCTGACCCTCTGACCCTCTTCTTTCTGTTTTCTGATACAGGGTTTCTCTGTAGCTTTGGTGCCTGTCCCGGAACTAGCTCTTGTAGACCAGGCTGGCCTCGAACTCACAGAGATCCGCCTGCCTCTACCCCCCAAGTGCTGGAATTAAAGGCGTGCACCACCACCGCCTGGCTTCTGATCCTCTTCTTTATAGCATATAGTCCCTTATTGTTGTCAACTTTTTGTACATGTATAAAAATATCAACTTTGCCTTGTCTTTTCAGACGCTAGTGGCCACATATCTGGGTACCTGTAGCAGTATGGTGGAGTTGTTCCCTTGCAGACAGACACTTTTCTTCTTTGTTCTGATGACTCCTGTCAATCCAAGAGCAAGTGCAGGTCATTATCAGAATCTTCTCCCTTATTAAAGTTCCTGACCTACTCCTGGAGCCTGTTGCCTAGGAACACTTTCCATACACTCCAGAGGTTTTCATCTCTGACGGCTGCTGTGCCTGGGGAAGAGTCTACAGGATGTGGAGAAGGAAAGGGCAAGTTCCGGGCTGACAGTAATCAGGGAAACGTCTGCTTGGGTATGCAGGCGTTATGACACTCCTTTTTACAAAGAAAGTAAATTTCTTGATTTAGTGACCCCGCTGCTTTCTCTCTTTATTTATATCAAGCTTAGAGTGCATGTGCCCTACTTTCAAGTGTAGCATCTTATTTGATTTCTCTCACTTCAAGGACAGTTAAGGTGCCAGAGAGTCTACATTTTATATTACAGATGAGGGCAGTCAGGTGCAGACTAAATATACCCTCAGAAATGTAAAAACATAACACAGTAACGGCCACAGTAGCAGCAGTGTTGGCACTTTTCAGTGTCCTGACACTGATGCAATTTCCTGAAGCTGTAGTCAAAAGCTGGCAGATTTCTGAAAAGGGAAATATGGAGGTTAAGATCTTAGACATTTTTGACTTTTTTTTTATACTTTTGACTGTTTTAAGATGTGATTTCAGTAATGATTCTGACTGCAAAGCATCCAGTCCAGCTCTGGTTGCAAGCTTCCAACTTTCCTCACCTCTGTTTATTTTACCTCTTCATAACATCATCTTTACCTATTTTTTCTTGCTGTTGTTTTCCCTCCATGTCTTCTTACTCTCTTCAGATATCATTTTGTACCCACAGAACTATTATTTGGCTTTCTGGAGAGCCATAAATTCCCATTCTTCCCTTCCCTTGCACTTTGTTTAGATGACATGCTTGAAGACATCTGGGTACATCGAAGAGATCTTGGGGTCTCTTTTCAGCGATAGCAGCTGAGCCTAACACCATTTTGAGCCTCCTTAGCATCTAGCAAGTCTTTGCATGGACATCCATAAGTCCATCCTTGTTCATGCTCAAAGTGGAGAAGAGAAACAGCAGCAAGTGGGGTTTATGTCCTTCAACAATAGCAAATAAATGAAGAAAATGAAGAGAAACAGAAGTGACATCAACAACAGAAACCTCATAAACATATCTTTATCATTACTTTACTATGAATAGAGTATTAATTTGTCAAAAGACATTTTGAACAGAACAGGGAAACCCATCATTTTTACTCTGTAAAATACAAGTTGTACTTACTTAATGCAGTCATTGACTCAGTGAATAGTGATTTACTATTCTATGAAAGTCATTTTGACGCATTTATAGTGTGATGTGGGATTCCCCTCTGTATGCTGTGATTACCATTGGTTAATAAAGAAGCTGTCTTGGGCCTGCACAGAGAAGAATAGAGGTAGGTGGGGAAAACTAAACTGAATGCTGGGAGAAAGGAGGCAGAGTCAGGGAGAAGCCAAGGAGTCACCTTCAGAGACACGAGCCTTGTGGTAAAATATAAAATAATGGAGATAGGTTAATTCTAGATGTAAGAGCTAGCTAGAAGTATGCTTAAGTAATGATTTAATTAATACAGTTTCTGTGTGGTTATTTTGGGAGTCAGGACAGCTGGGAACACACTAGGGGCTTTCACACAACAATAGTGTGTGTGGACTACTGGGATATAAAGGGAATGGAGAACAGCACTATGATAGAATTCTTCAAATTGTGCTGTGGTTTGTAGTTTGAATGTCCTGTCCCAACAAGGGCTCACATAATTAATGGGCACCATGGAGTACTAATCTAAATTATGACTTCTTTTTCAGTCAGTAGGGTCACTGGAATGTATTCTGAAAAATGTTATTGACTCTGATTCCTTCTCTCATTGCTGCTTCCTGGCCACCACAAGGGAAGCAGTTTGCTTTTTGATGTGCTCTATCATGATGTTCTGTACTGTACCAAAACTAAAGCAACAGAGCCAAGTGACCGTGGACTGAAAGCGCAGAAGATGTGAGCTGTTTATTTGCTCCTTTAAAGCTGATTGTCTAAGGATTCTGAACAGCGAAGCAAAGCTGAGTGACATAGGTTATAATCAGTTGTGGTGACACAAGCAGGAGAGAGGTAGCAATTCGGAGCACCAGTTACTTAAATAACAAAGGTTAATTTTTAGGTATGGTATGAGTAGGGGACCCAGGAACTTCCTCCCTCTAGTTCTGACTTCAGCATTTGTTTTGGAGAGCTGGTTCTCAAGCAGGCTTCATCCTCTTTCTTGCAAAAGTGGCTCCTTCTAAGTTTAGGCTTACATGCATCTTTAACATACACAATATGACTTGATAAAAAAAAAGGTTCCTTAGTTTTGTTTATGTGTATGAGTGCTTTGCCTATATGTGTATGTGTATGTATATGTATATGTGCACCACATGCATACAGTGCCTGTGAAGGCTGAGAGGGTATTAGATTTTCTGGAACTAGAGTCATGTGTGTTTTGGAAACTGAACCCAGGTCATCTACAGAAGCAGCAGGTGCTCTTCATCTTTGCACCATCTCCTTAGGCCTATGATCATAGTTTTTGCAGTTAGTATAACTTCTTCATGGTTTCAGTGTGGCTTGGAAGAACTGAACATTTTTCAGCTCTATAATGGCTTTAGGTGAATTTTTGTTCCGGGCAATGCCAAGCATCCTGAAGCTGATGCTTGACAAGGATCACAGTGCTTGAATGACTCTGACTGACCCTTCACTGCCCTTGCTGGAAGTTGCTGCACAGCTCTTACCTATGTCTTTGACATGCTTAATGTTTGAATTTCTTGCTGTTAAGGGCCCTTTCTCTGAAGACTAGAACTGGAACAATGCAACAATTCTTGTGAGAGCTGATGCTAAGAATAAAACTTAAGGTGATTTTCTGGGAGAATTAACTGTATAAGAAATTGAGTCTTCTTTCAAAACTGTTAGTAAGGTGGTGCTAATGAGCATAAGATATAGGATCTGGAACAAACCATTTAAGAAGAAAAATTTAGGGAAATTTTCAAAGCTGAACCCCATAATTGTTGCCATGCCTCCTTTGATTTTCATCTCCACCTGTTGCTTTCTTGGGAAACTATAGTTGGATGCCACTTGTTTGTTCCCATTGTTCAGCTCCTAAATAACCACACAGAAACTGATTAATTGAACCATTGCTTGGCCTATTACCTCTAGCTTCCTTTTGTCTAGCTCTTACATCTTAATTTAACCCATTTCTATTAATCTGTGTATTGCCACGTGGCTGAGGCTTACCGGCAAAGTTCCAGCTTATCTGTTTCCAGCAGTGGCTACATGGTGTCTCTCTGACTCCACCTTCCTTCTTCCAGCATTCAGTGTAATTTTCCCCACCTATCTCTGTTCTGTCATATCACAGGCAAAGGCAGATTCTTTATTAATTAACCAATAAAAACAACAATATATAGAAGGACTTCCCACACCAGGGGACTTTTAATATTTGTGCAATTTAGGGATATTGGATTAATTGGAATTTTATTATGAATCATTTTTGCCTTCTCCCAGAAATACTATTTCTAATCTTCCACAGGACAGTCCTGAGCATACTATTCCCCTCCCGCTTTAGGGGGTTATCCTTATCTACTTGTATGTCTTCCTTATGCCTTGGAGGTTCTGACACATATGAAGAAGCCAAAGGTCTGTTTATGAAGCTATGAGACACTCTTGAAACAACTGTCCCTGTACTCACACAGGAACATGATAACCAAAACAAAACAAAACTTTAAAAGGTCAACAAGATTCAATGGGCTACTTTTCAGTAAAGAAAAGAGATCCCTTAACTGTGGAAGAAGGAAGAATTAGACCACACCCTGGCAAGGGGAATCCGGGGACTAGTTTCTGGTTCAGAGCCATCAGCACATCGTGCCTAAGAATATTTTTTTAAGGAGAATAAAAGAACATTAGTTATCAGATTTTTTAAATGTAGACAAAACTTAGCAAGAGCAAGGCCTTCCATGTCTTATTATTTTTTCTTTTAGCTTTTTTTGCATATGTTTTGTAAGTAACAAAATTTTGTATAAAAGTCTCCTATCTATTGTTGTTTCTAGAACTCAGCGTCATGTTTCATGGTCTGCAAGGTTATTAAAGTAACATTCAAAAGAAAAAAAGATTAAGTGGGCTAGAGGAGTTGGCCACAGATCAGATTGCAAGCTTCTTCTCACTATACACTCACGTGATTATGTGGCATATATAACAACAAAGTTATATTATATGATGTTACCTCTGTCCTACACAGAGACTAGTATTGATGGGCAAAGAATGATGTAGAATGATGATAAAAGAATAGGATCTCCCTTTAGAAAAATTAGCACATATAGAGCCAATGTGGTGTCATGTGACCAAGGTAAAAGAGAATGCCAGAATTAGACATATAGACAAATTCTATAGAGACATAAAATATAAACATTGTATTATGCCAGAATTTGAATAATAGCTCCAGCTGTTTTTGCCTGAGAATTTTTCCTGGGCGTTGTGACACAGCTTGGGACGTGATAATATGCCCAAAATGACTTGGAAATTTTGTCTAGTGTTCTTTAAGCAACCAGAACTAGCAACCTGAGAAAAAAACCTAGATTTTTAAAATATTGGGCTATGGAGTTAATGAACAATGATAACTATTTATCAATGATGTCAAAACTTGAGGGTAATTGATTGGAAATGATAACTATTCTGTCATAATTTATTAATGATGACTAAAAGAGTAGCAAAAGGAAGAGAAGCAAATGTCCAAAACCAAAAATGATGTGATCTATGCTTTGGAAAAACATGAATGTGTCCCTGGTTACTAAGTTCTGTAAAAATAAAAAAGCACTCTGACAGTCAATCAGGCTGCAAGATTCTCCCGACTATCACGACTTGGCTCACTTCCTTCCCTCACCAACTCCTACTTTTCTGTGTATCAAGGCAATGATGAAGATCTGATAGTGTAAGGACAGAGAAAGACATATTAAATAATGAAGACAATAATTATAATGTTAGATATAGACCATAATATTCAGTAGTTTGTGTTTGACATAGGTGGAGATCCACAATGAACAAGAGACTTTTTTTTTCCTAAGGAGTCCTCCTGATAGAGGACCCAAACTAAGCCTTGAAGGCAGCCTTTAGTGCAGATCATCTGGAATCCCAGGGAAGGAAGAACTACACTGTGTACATGTTGATATACCTGTGAGCCAAGATACTAGATTCCTGCATACTTCATTAAAGGTAATTTGATAATTAAAAAGATTACAAGCCACACAATAAAGAAACAATCATAAAAAAGAGTTAGCATATGTAATAATTGGAGAATAGATACTCTGGAAATTGGAAATAAGAAATAATATGGTTCTTTAGCTCAGAAGAAGAGTACCTCTTTAGCAACAATTCGGCTCTTAGTTAGATTTCTACCACCACTAACACACACACACACACACACACACGCATCATAAATGTATGCATGAAAAATCTTAAATTATTCACAGAATAAAATACAGTTGAAGCAATAAATTAAAATCTGAGAAGAAAATAACATAGCTAGCCGTGTTCATTAAAGTTGGCAACGTTTTAGAATGACAGAAAGATTTAAACACAGCTAAGAAGAAATAATGGGTTGAGGTACAGAGCTGAGAAATTCAGAATAGATTACAGGGAGAGAAATGAGAAACATAATGAGAGAGAAAAAATGTGGATGCTAAACAGGCATAGCCAAGTGTAACACATTAGAAGCCTAGGGAGAGACAGTAGAGAGTAGAAGAGAGACAAAATTCAGAGATAATGGATAGAGAATAGTTTTTCAAGAAAATGACAAGAATAGGAACTGAAGATGCACATTAATTCTTCAGTTGGATAAGTGAAATAGAGTCCACATTGCCACAGTATGAACACACAGAACATTTGCCACAGGGGAAGCTTTTAATACAACCAGAGAGAAAAGATAACTATTGAAAAAGACTGACAGTTGTGCTGGTGGCACCCTTTTATCTCAGAGCCTTTCTGAATGAAGGCTATAATTAGAAGCTATAACCTGAAATACAAAACTTTGCCAGACTTTCATTTATGAGTGAAGTTTAAGTAACAGGATAAGCAGATCCTGGGCTGGTTTCATTTTTATCTCAAATCACTGCTGAAAGTGCTGTTAGTAGATGCACCATGCTAATCAGGGTCTGGAACCTAGAAGCAAAAAGGGTACTCAGGAAGCAATTGAGGGAGCCTATGGAGGTAGGAATTCTATGGAACCAATGACTATGACAGCCAGAATAACAGGACTTTCACAGCAACAATTACACAGAAATGGCCACTTTTAGCACTGAATATTTTAAAAATCTATGAGTAATAAACATAAATGCCCATTAAATATCAAAATGTAGGCTGTTGTGATGGTTAGTGGACACAAATGCTTGTTGTTCAAGCATGGGGGACATAGGTTTGGAACTTCTACATTAATGTAAAAAGCTGAGGGTAGCTATATGTGACTGTTGCTTAGGCATTGGGGGTGAGGTAGCTGAGATCGGATCACTGAGGCTTACTGACCACCACCCTACCTGAAATATGACCTTCAAGTGCACACAATAAAGGATTACACACACACACACACACACACACTTAAATATCAAATTATGCTTATTTTCCAGTCCAGTATGCAGTCTAGCCAGGATGGTATTAAGCTAGAGAAAAGTGCTTTTTAGTACAATATGATTGTAAACAGTAAAATAATTTAACTAATAAAAAAATGAGAGACAATTACGATTTATCAAAAAAAAGAGAGAAGTTATAAGCAAAAAATTTACAGTGATAAAAAGTGTTCATAAACACACACACATTCTAAAGATTGCAAAAATAATAAAGTGCTGAATAGATTTCTTCTTAAATTTGAAGAGAAATTAAGTACTGAAAAATCACTTTTTTCAAGGAGAAAGATGAAACATAGTATCATTTTTGGTAAAGCATTAATTGGTATAAAAATCTCCTCAAGAATTATAACCTGACAATTTGTGAAAACTACTCCAAACAAAGTCTGAAACCCACATTTGAGTTGCTGTCAAATGTTGACAGAAAGTAAAGAAAACACTGTATCTTGATTTATGTTTGCTGATCTGCAGGGCCGGAGTTCTGCCAAGGTCAGTTCCAGCTAGCATCAGGAAGTCTCTAGAGTTTGGTTTGGGAGGAAATGTGTTCTTTGAGTGTCCTGTGTAAATGGTGGCTGCTCTTTCATTCCTGGCCACCCAGAGTTGAATAATCACACAGAAACTATACTAATTACAGCACTGCTTGGCCAATGACTTAGACATATTCCTGCCTAGCTCTTATATCTTAATTTAACCCATTTCTATTAATCTGTGTATTGTCATGAGGTTGTGGCTTACTGGAAATTTTCCAGTGGGGTCTTTCTCCTTTGGGAGGTGCACGGCATCTCTTTAACTCTGCCTAGTCTCTATGCATATCTCTGTCTGGATTTCCTGCCTGTCGTTACTCTGCTAAGCCTTTGGCCAAACCAGCTTCTTTATTAACCAACAGTAATAAAACATATTCACAGCATACAGAGGGGAATTCCATATCAGTCCTGGTAGGCAGTATGAGCCAGCCCTCGTAGAGCAGTGCCTGGGTTCCTGTTCTAATTTTCATCTGTAATGCTCATCAAAGGCACAAACGCTAATGGTTTGGTCATGTGCCAGGGTATTACTGGGATGTGTTGGATCCTTTAAAAAGTGGAGCCTGCAGGAAGGAAGTTAGGTTACTGGAAGCATACTCTGGAAGGATACTTGGGGTCCTTCCAATCTCTGCTTCCTGACTATGGTGAGGGGAATATTTTCTCCCAACACATAGGCCCTGCTGTTATAGACAGCACAGGACAAAAGCAAAACACCCCAGCAATTATAAAATAAAATATTGAAATGAAGGGCCTAAACACCTTTCTTCCTGATAAACTGATTTTCTCAGGTATTATTGTCACAGCAGTAGGACGGTGACAAACACCCTTGAGGGTAGAAGGGTAGACTTGAGACTGAGAGATGAGTGATTTCTTTACATTTGCCGACTTTCTAGTTCTGTGCCTACAACTCTGCACTAGTTTATGGAGTAAATACTACAGATTAGCATGCATTCTTAATTCAAATACTTGACCTTTTTTCTATACTAGTAAAGTGTAAGGAATAATTACATAGTGATTTCAAGACTGCATTGTCAGTAGCAAAGAGGACAATTAATTTTCTCAGAGAGAGCAATCACATATGAACAGAAAACCCTAGTTCAATAATCAGCCAAGGGCAGCATTGATAAGAACCACCTACAGAGGAACAACTGTAAACCCACAATCAACCTTGTTTGGTATTCTTTTATCTTTAACAACACCAATTGAAGCCTTATCCCTAAATTGATCTTCCCTGTGATTTACAGTTCATGCTGGAGATTATTAGGCCAAAGTGCAAGCACAAAGATCAAAGATGAAACAGCACACACTTGAGCTTTGATATGTGGCTGCTTCCCCTGCAGATTCAAGTGGCAAGCGCAGTGACACCTGGCTGACAATTCTTGTGTCAGAGGGAAGACGAAAAGCTGGGAAAAACTATGCCACAGCCAGGAGCTGGAGAGAATATTCTGGAGGCATGTAAGCAGCATTTCAGCCTAAGGATGCTTTCTTCACATCTTGTAGAGGTTACTATTTCAGGAGTGAATCTATATTATCTCCAAATTAACTATTTTAATCATTTATACATAAATTCCTTGGTAAGTAGGAAGGTAGACCACCCACATTTCTGGTTTACCTTTTACTGAAAACTTAGGGTGGAAAGTATTTCCTCATTTTACTCTGCATAGTTGTTTAAGCCATGTACTTAGGAAAGAGTTATTCCAGACACTGAAGTGGATTTTTTTTTTACTTAATCCAAAGCTTTTAGTAGATTAATAGGCACTACCTAGTCTATAGCTAAGAAAAATAATATCTTTAATATAAGGAGTCTTGAGATAAACCAAAGCCATCCTTGGATACATATTTTAATTTTAGGTATTTACTGACTCTTTCACCTGGTCTGAGAAGGAGATTGCAAGGTGTTAGTTTGTTTACAAGGATGCTTTCTACTCTGGATTGGGCTCCAAGCTGTAAGTGTGAGTTCATAGAACACCATTGTGTTTTAGACACTGGAGGCTATTTAGAGAGGATTAAACATTTCACTTAAGTGGTGTAGAGTTCGCAGCTTGAAAATTAACTGAGGCAAAATCAAATCAGATAAGTTCCAAAGATTAGAGTGTGACAAGATGTCACATACTGACCTGTGGTTTTATGTATTTTCCTAAATTTTCCAAAGCAGAGTTGAGACATAAAACACATTTTGGTTAATCCTTTGGAAGTAAACCATCAGATGGAAAGATGACTATGAAAGTTTTGAGAAAAATAAACTCAGAATAAATAAAATGTTGGTTTACATTGTGTAGAGAAAGTAAAAACACCATAAAATGTTAAAGATGGATTGGAGAGTCCTCCCCATCTCCTCCTCCTTCTCTTCATTTTCTTTCTCTTCAGTTTTTTTGAGTGAGAGTCATCCTGTGCTGTCCAGGGTGACCTCTGACTCACTATCTGCTTCTATCCATAAATGCTGAGATTATAAGCATAAGCTACAATTGACCTGTGTACTTGGAAAGTAATGCTTTCAATACTTTGTAGTGCTGGGAAATTTGAATTGCCCAGTATGTGTATTTCCTGGTGAGATAGGACAAGACAACATTCTGTTTGCTTGTTTCAGGGTTTTTAAGCAAATGACTTTGTGAGTTGCGTTTTGTGACATGTTGGTTTTTGTTTTCTCTTATTTTTAATTTCTGTCCTCTTTCCTCATGCTTCCTCACCAGAAGAAATTGCACATTAGATACTTTTTTTTTCAGGGGAGAGTTACAGTATGATTGGTTATAGGTTCAAGGTTAATCAGTCAACTCTAAATATATAAGCACATATATAACGAAGCAAGAAGATTTGAAAGCATCTAAACAGGAAGACAAAAACAAGTCTACCTATGAATTAGGTGAGGGAAGTTTTTATTAGAACTTCTCATGAATTTATTGCCGTGTGTCTTCAGTATTTTCTAATTACTGACTTTATAGAACCTAACTACATAGAATGATGAGACTTAACTGCACACACAGAGTGAAGTGGAAGCAGTCTTCTTGGTGCACTTAGAAGATATATCTGCACTATTTTCAGTTTGTTGTTGTTTTTGGGGGGTGACATACGAAAATCAATCAGAATTACAGAATTAAAGCATACTAAATTCCTAGACAGTTGCAGGAGGCAAAGTCTTTTGTTATTAAATAATCGATCTGATAGAAGGAAGTAGTCAAAAAAACAGAGTCTTATTTGAATAATGGCAATACATGGAAGTCATCTTTATGGGAGTGTGGGTGGATCCTAAAGTTAGAAGATCATTGCAATCTACTTTGTAAAGGATATGAGAACAAAAATGGGTACCATTTATTCTTCTTAAATTATCATTGATTAGATGGAAATGGAATAATTAATAGTTAATAAACAAGTAAGGTAACATTGGCAATTATGAGGCCACTGTTACTGCCGTTTATGGCAGTAGAGTTGCCTAGCATGCACAAAGTCCGGAATTAATTCTTGCTCACCACCCAAAATTAGCAAGCTCAGGTAATCATACAGAATCTTAAATAAAAACCAGCCAACCAAATAAATGACAACAACAAACAAACCTAAAATCAAAACAAGGGAATATTTCAATACTTTTAATTGCCTTTTCAAGATAGTTCTAAAATATCTTTGAAGCTCTGAAAGAGAAACCCTTGATTGCCTCTGTCAAAGTTACTTTAGCTGTTTCAGGAGATCCACATCATCCTGTTCTTCATCCATGTAGATAGAGCTCCAGCTGAACCTGGGACCTTCCAAAGTACTGCTTTCTCCTCGCCATAGAAATTAGCTTACTAATAGATTTGAGCTCATGTGGAGCCAAGGACATATGTTCAGAGACTATTGAAAAAGGGAAATGTGTCTTCCTAGCCTTATTAACTCCCTGTCACCAAGAAAGAGGCATGCCTGCTCTGTGCACGACTTCCGATAAAACCTGATAATGAGGCCAGAGCAAGGGTCAGCAGAGCTGAGTGAAGGAGAATAGAGCCCTGGACTGCTTCTCTTCTGGTAGACTTCTGAGTTGTGTAAGCTAGACCTTCCTTGTATTTTTGGTTTCATTGTGAAATGCCAATTTGAAATGGGGTTTTTACTCTATGGCTTAAGATGTTCTAAAACACAGATGCCCTATCACATAAAGTTCTGAGGTTAGGTACTGATGAGAGTACTCAGCCTCAAATCTTGCCTCTCATCTGCTAATCAAGATTCAAAAGCAAGAGCTGTATCCCCTTTTAAATTATATTTTTATTGTTTAAGAGAATTTTAAATGTAAATATATTTTGATCATATTCTCCCCTACTCCTACGTCCTCCCAGATCTTCTCCCTCACTCTACGTACCCAACATTATGTTTTTTCTCAACAACCAACCCCTCAATATTAATAACAATCCCCAACCAAGAAAAACAAAACACCTCTTCCACACAAAAACCCCCAAAACCCACCAAACTGTATCCCAATAAAAGCACATACTCCCCCCAAAAAACAACCAAAACCAGCAATAACAACAACAAAAAACTGTGGAGTCCATTGTATGTTGGTCAACTACTTCTGAACATGAGGCCTGCCCTGGAGTGGTTGATAGTCAACTACTCCAACAGGTATGTACTTGAGACACGGTCTCATGCAACCCAGCCTAAATGAGAATTATTGTTGAATAAGGCATACACCAGGAATTTTCTCCTTTGACAGTCTGCCCATGGCCCAATAGAGGCCCACTAAATAGAACATGCCAAAGAGTTGTTCAAATATATTTTTGTTACCTAAATTTCTGCTTATGACTGAAAGTACTTAAATGGATTATTTTGATAACAAATATACAGAAGCTGCATTTCCCCCCATGCTTTTAAATTTATTTTCTATTTTAAGGAAAATATTATATTCTTTGTGTTAAAATAACTTGATGGACTTAGAAATAAAATGTGGGAAAACTCAAATGATTATCTCCATATTATACCCTTGCTGCAACAGGAAGGTCAAGATGTAATTGGTCTGGTTCTATGATGCTCAACGTAAAAAGCTAAACTTTATAGACTATACAGATTTTATGCATGTCTCTGCCAAATCAATTCTGCCTTTTAAACTTTACTGTCTGTTAGGAGAATGTAATTTAGCATTGACTAATACTCCTTGTAGGAAATATACTATCTAGATGACCTGCCAATCAAAGTGCAGAATCAGTACATTTAGCTCTTATCTGATAAAGGCCACAGGGAGAATTGTGGCTTCAGGAAACATTTTGTAAATTTGACCTTCATTATGATAAAACAGATTTTGTGTTTTGGATTTTGAAATTCTCCTTGTTATTGTACCAGAAAGGGCTACCTGTACTATATTACATTTCTGCCCCAAATTAAAAAAGTATATCTCTGTAATAAATTTAGAAAAATTAAAAAGATTAAAAACACATCTAGAAAGAATGTAGGCCAGTTCAGGGATGGGCACTGCTGAGTGTCAGGGGTCAAATCATTAAAAAGTCAGTCTTTCATAAAATCTGCTGCGTAATCATCAACTTTTACAATGTTGCTTTTGAAGGCCTGAGATACAAAAGTGAACAACAGTTAGATTACACCAGCCATATTTTACAATGGCGTTGAAAACAATCTATTAATTGAGTAAGCATAATATTTGAGGTATAGCGAAAATTGTGAATCATGGTGGTTAAAATTCTTTACAACAATAATCCATATTTCAATCATTTTACCAGTGTACCAAAATAGATCATATCTACAAACATAGATTCATAGAAAAAGTAAATTGAGAAATAGCATAGAAAAATGGGCTACGTTAATTGTATCATTTGCGTGTGTGTGTGTGTGTGTGTGTGTGTGTGTGTGTATGCAGGCATGCCATGGAGCACATGGGGATCTCAGAACACGACTTTCTTGGAGTTGGTTCTCTCCTTCTCTCATGTGGGTCCTGGATGTTAAATGCAGGTTACCAGGCTTCGTGGCAGGCACCTTCACCTACTGAGCCAGCTCGCAGACAATAATAATTCCATAAACATATGTATGTGCTTGTGAGTACATGCTTATGTGGGTGGGTGGTTGAGCACTTGCATGAAAACCAGAGGTTAAGTTTGAGTGTTGTTCTTATTAACTTTTGATTTTTTTTTTCTTTGAGATGGGTTCTTTCCTATAATCTTGTTGAGGATCTAGTCTGCTCAGCTGACCTAGCATTTCCCCTTCCTGTATGCCTACAAGGAGAAGACTGTTCTTTTCATAGTGCCCCACACTTATTTCTTGTTCCCTTCAGTGCTTTTATTTTATTTTTATATTCTTTGCTTGTGTGGCTTAAATCCTCTGCTTTATCTTCAGTCCCTGATATTCCATCTTCTCCTTGATCAGGTCTACTGTAAAGCTTTCCTCTGAGTTTTCTTAATAGGTTACTGAGCTTTTCAATTCCATCTTCATTTTCATTTGAATTCTTTTCAATGTTCCTGTCTCTTTCTTGAATTTGGTTTTCAAATTGTCGATTGCCTTCACCATGTTATTTAGCCCGTGTCTGTGTTTATTTAGGCATCACTTACATCACTTAGGCTGTTTTTTTCCCCTCTAAGTTTTTTGAGCTGCTGGTATCTTCTTTATATTCTTTTTTCAAGTTATGCTTATTTAATATAAGCAGAAGGAGAATTCATACCAACCATAGGATATAAAATGAACTTTTGAAAACATGATTAAAATAGCCTATGCAAATCACATTACATATTTCTCTTTCTCAATTGAAAATTTCAAACTTTAAAATTTCTTACAATGTATCCTGGTATAAACGTAGAGTGATATCTTAGATATAGAGTTTTATAGATAGGGTTAATTATTTTTTAACCATTATGATGATTTTATTGAGAAATTATTAAATGCTATACTTTCCTGTTTTCTTTTATTGACATTCACCTGATTGCCATGATACTGGGATTACTTAACCATTTATGTATGTAAGTAGCAACCATACATATTTTCTTTTTTTCTGGTTTGGAATTTTTCCCTATTCATTCTTTTATAGAAAATGGATTTTTTTAAACAATATATTCTGATTGAAGTTTTCCCTTTCAGTTCTTCCCCACCTCCCTCCAATCCAGAGCCACATCCTTTTTATCACTAGGTAGAAAACAAACAGGTTCCTAAGGAATCATAATAAAGAAAAACAGAGGAAAAAGAGCCAAGAAAAAAAACACAAGAAACACATACAAATGCCGAGACCCACATATTCACATACCCAGGAATCCCATAAAAACACAGTTAAGTATATGGATATTCTTTCAAGATCTGTGCTCTGAGGTTTGTCAAGGTTATTCTCATTTAATAACATTTTCTTGCCCTGAAGTTGCCCCGGATAGGTTGGGGGGGGTCCAATGAGTCTTGGGGATCCCCTGCCTCTACATATCCAGTAATAGGATTGTAAATGTGTAATGCTATGCCTGACTTTATTGTCATTGGTGTCATAACCATTATTATTTGTATATTAAGCACAGGACCACGCACAGACAAGGCAAGAAGTGTTCTTGTATGTAGTTACATTTGCTAGGTTCTCACTTTAGAAACAGACAATTAAGCTCACTTGAAATAAAATATTAGGTCTGGAAAGGTGAAGAGCAATTCCTGAAGATATTCAACAATAATCTCTAGTCTATACACATATCCCCACATGTTCATACACTCACAGAAACACAACCACGTGTGTGTATGGATGCACAAAAGAGGTCTGAGGATGAAACTCAGTGAGAGAGCACTTGGCCAGCATACACAAGTCCCTGGACTCCACCACAGAAACTACTGCAGGAAGACGAGCTAGGAAGAGGAATGTAGATAAAACTTAAAATCTTACAAAGACATCATCTTAAGAATTTAACTTATTTTATTTACTTTTAAAATTAAAACGCAGTGACTGGAATTGCAGGGATTTCAGTGGTGAGGTAGAAACCTAGTGGAATAGAAAACCCCAGGAATCCACAAGGGTGACCCTAGAAAGACTCCTAGTTATGAGGGCTATAGAGCCCCAATTGGTCACCTTCCAGTGGAGCAACTGGGACATCAACCCAATCACAAATCCTTTGACCTAAAATTTGTTCTGTCAGCAGGATGTTCCGGGGTAAAGGTGGCGCAGGACTAGTGGGAATGACCAATCAAGGGCTAGACCAAATTGGAATCCATACCATGAAAGGGAGTCTACCCATGATACTGCCTGGAGGGCCAGGAACCATAGGCTGGAAAGCCCAGAGATTTAGAACCAAACACAACCAGAAAAAAAGTCAATGAAATAATTTCTAATAATACTTGTAGACCAGAGTTTTTAATAATCATCATCAGATCATCAGAGAAGCTCCATCCAGCAACTGATGAGAGCAGATGCAAAGATTTACAGCCAAACATTAAGCAGAGCTTGCGAATTCTGTAGAAGAGGGGGAAGAAGGACTGTGGGAGCCAGAGGGATCAAGGACACCATAAGAACACAGCCCACAGAATCAGCTAACCCGGACTCACAGGGGCTCACAGAGACTGAACAGACGATCAGAGAGCCTGCATGGGACTGACCTAGATTCTCTGCATGTATGTTAGAGTTGTATAGTTTGATGTTTCTGTGTGACTACTAACAGTGAGAGTGGGGACTGTCTCTGACTCATTTGCCTGCTTATGGGGCCCCTTTCCCCCTACTGGGTTGCCTCTTCCATCCTTGATATGAGAGGATGTACCTAGTTATTGCAACATGATATGCCAAGTTTGGTTGATACCCCTGGGAGGACTACCCTTTTCTAAAGGGAATCTGAAGAGGAGTGATATGGGGGAGAGAGGATATTGGGGGGATTGGGAGAAGTGATTGGGAGGGGGAATGCAGTTGAGATTAATATGAGAGAAGAATAAATTTTAAAAATTAAGCAAACGAAAACCAAAACATATCAACGAATCTAAGCTATCCTCTCACTTTGGTCTTTTAAACACTGGGACTATAGACATAAACCATTTTGGTCAGCTTGATCCAATGAGTTTAATATCTGTGTATCAGGAAATAAATATAATTTGAATGCATCAGATAGATGTATATAATGTCAAAGTTAAGTTATATCACGCAGCTTATACCTTTGCAAAACAGTTTTATTTCAACTCTGTTAATAGCAGTGATGTAATGATAAAATGCAAATATTTTAAGAGACTGTTGCACTGTGTTCTATTATAATGCTTGCTTTGGTACACCATTTGTGTTTGAAAAGCTCCTCTTAGCACATTTGCTAACTTTAGGTTCCAGTCACTTTTACTTTCTCCGGGGAGTATAGCAACCAGAGACTAACCTTCAGGTAAAGCCTCTTTAGAACAGGGGCTTCCCTGATGCAAACTATTGCTCCAGGTCTGGCCCCTGCTTTACGTTCATGACATCAGAATTTTGTGATCCTCTATGTGAAGTCATATTCTTGGATCCCATGTCTTCCTTGTTTTATTCAGTTGCTTTCCACAAAGGACATTATGTCTTCACTTTGTGGGAAAGATTACTGAAAAAACACCTTTTAATTATGCTTATCTTATTGTCAATATCATCTTTGTATGATGGGCTTTTAATAGTGTACAGAATTCAAGGTTAAAAATTATTGTTGGTTTATTATTCTGAGGCATGGATGCAGTTGCTTTGTGCATGTTATTGCTGGGGTTAGAAAGTCACATGTTTGGTTTCCAGTCTTTTGAAAGAAGTTATTTTTCTCTGAAAACTTGAGAGATTCTAATATTCATAATACTATGGAAGTTTACAGTGTTGCATTGGTGTGATTTTTCTCCATTTATTTTGAGGGCCACTTGTTTGTTCTTTTGTTCTGAAAAAAATTTGGAACAGCTTTTATATTTGATGTAGGAGGATCATCTGTCTATGTGTTACTTTCATTGGTTAATAAAGA
>LOEQ01008168.1:76639-88217 GCA_001685075.1 Bramus lutescens
GTAGACAGAACAGAATTCTGGGAGGAAGAAAGCAGAGTCAGGCAGACGACATGAAGCTCCTGCCTGAGATGGACGTAGGTTAGAATCTTCCCGGTAAGCCACCACTTCGTGGTGCTACACAGATTATTAGATGTGAGAATTAGCCAATAAGAGACTGGAACTAATGGGCCTGGCAGTGTTTAAATGAATACAGTTTCCATGTAATTATTCAGGCATAAACTAGCCAGGCGGAGGGATAGGGTCACCACACCCTATTACAACATATATTGTTTGGGATTTATTTTATTTCTCTTTCTTTGTGATTTCTTTAATCCTTGATTGAAAGACTTTTTCTTTTCCTATATCTTCTATTGAATTCCAAATTATACTGTTTATTTAAAAATACTAATTCCCTTTAAATCTTCAAACATAAAATGCAGTTATTATTTCATGTAACAATTTGTTTCCTCATTCATCTAAACAAGCACATGATAGTTTTAAAAGTTTTTAAATTATCACTGGAGGTTTTTTCTGTTTGCTGACGGCTTGCTTTATTTTGATTCCCCGTTTCCTGTTTCTTACTTGATTTAAACATTTACCATTCATCATTGATTTGTTTTTAAGCCATCAAGACCCTATCAATCCAAAGATTATTGTCAATATCTGTCTTTGTATTTTAATAGAATTTGTATTTTAATAGAATTTGTATAGAATTCAAAATTATTGTTGGTTTATTATACTGAGGCATGGATGCATCTGGTTGAAGACATTGCTAGTAAGCACATACCTAAGGATAGGCTCTAGGAATTCTCTCCTAGTTTGATAGAGCCCATTGCAGTGACTTAGGCATTTCTGTAAAGGCATTTTATAACCGTGACTTAAGTCTAAAGTTCATTGACCTCAAATAAGGTAACATCCTAACAAAACCCCAGTGTTTGCTGTTTCAGGGTAAACTCCTGAGAGGAAAACTAAAGTGTGAGAAGAATCAGCCCTCCCTATGGATAGCAACTGAATACCTCCATCTGAATATCTAGCTGCTCTCCTTATAGATTTTAGATTTGAAGACTTAGACATAAGTCAATATCCATTTTATTTCTGAGATATGATTTAACCCCCAACCCCCAACATATATGTGACCTGAATGGCTTTGGGTTGGCCTGACTGAGGTAATTGGGAATGAAGAAAAAACAGATGGAGACAGAAAAAGCTGCGATCAGGTGGGTACACTCTAATGGAGACACACCATCAGCCGGGAAACTAAGTATATTTGTTAGACACAGCTGAACAAGACGGTGGCCTCATTATATGTACTCGAACAAAGAGGAGGGTTAGCTAATCGAGGCAGGGGGTCTCATCCAGGAGAAAGCCGGATTGACATTTTCTGTGCACACTGTCAACATCCACACTCTAACCAAGGGAAGGAAGGCCTTGCTATTGCAATGGGTTGAGGCCATGTTCACGTCAACAGTATACACTCACTGAGAACTTTATCTATGCCCTAAACCTCTCATTCTTGTCTTTGGGGCTTCATTTTTTTCTGAATCTTGAGAGTCTCATGTTCAACATCTTTACAGAGTAACCTCTTTCCTCCCTCAGGACCAGAGGTGTGAGTAAACATGTGGACTGTGTCTTTGGCACATCAGACGTAAATCCTTCCCGCACATCAGCACTCAGTCATATGTACCCAGAACTTTCCTAATGTCTACTGCTCTGCTTTCGGATGGAAATTGGTGTTCTTACTATTGAACTCTTTTGTAGGAGGTTGTTTTACCTCCCGCTCTGTCAAGCACTGCTTTTATGCTATCCATTTCCGATTTTATGTGGACCTGTCTCATGCACTATAATTCCTGTTTCTCCTCTTTTAAATTTCTATTTTATTTTATTTTTTTCCCCTTTATGGAAAATAGATTCTTTTCTTACAGAATCTATCCTGATCTGGTTTCCCCTTCCAGTTACTCCTCTCACTTCCTCCCCTTCTCCTCTTTGATCTATATCATTAGAAAAGAACAGAATTCTAAGAGATAAAATAAAATATAACCAAAGAAAGTATAATAATTAAAAACAAAAGCTTTCACTTTGGATTTGGACAAGACAAACAAGCAGAAGAAAATCCCAAGAGAAGACACAAGGAGGCACAAGGGACCCACCTGTCTGTACACTCAGAAATCTCAAAAACACTAAACCAGAAACCATGATATACATGTGGAGAATCTGGTGTAGACTTGTGCAGGCCCTGTGCATATTGTTGCAGTCTTTGTGAATTCCGGTGAGCTTTGCTCACTTGACTTAGAGGGCCTTGTTTGCCATCTCTGTTGGCTTTTACACTTTCTGCCTCCTCTTCCACAGGGTTTCTTCAGCCCCCAGGGGAGGGATTTGATGAAGACATCTCTACATAATGTCTGCCAGTGAGTCTCTGTGTTTGTTCCCATCTGCTGCAGGAGAAAGCGTCTCTGATGATGTCTGAGCAAGGCACTGATCTATGACTATAGTAGAATGCCACTAGCAGTAATTCTTTTCACTACAGGTTTTTTTTTTGAAAAAAAAAGCAACCAAAAGTGGTATTTGGTTTTATCCTAGGTCTCTGGGCTATCTTATCTTTGATTCTTTGTCATCCAAGCAATGGTGGGAATAGGTTTCATCTTGTGGAGGAGGCCTAAAGTTAAATCAGATATTGATTGATTACTTCCACAAGTTTTGTACTTGCAGGAAAGACACCACTGTAGATCAAAGAAACTGTGTCTGGGTTAGTGTTTATGTTTCTCTTTTGGTAATGTGTTGAGCATCACTGTACCAAA
Organism: Bramus lutescens; assembly: GCA_001685075.1. NCBI lineage: Eukaryota > Metazoa > Chordata > Mammalia > Rodentia > Cricetidae > Bramus > Bramus lutescens. The sequence goes on from LOEQ01008168.1 coordinate 79,414, forward strand.
GATGCTAGAACCATAGGGGTAAAGGCTCTATGTAGAGCCAGCTGGACTTCTCCATGTTCAGTGTGTTGTGCTACCTGAAACAGAGCCTCAAATTCTAAACGTAAAGTGTTCTCAGGATCAATTTCTGCCTCTCAGATCCTTTGCCAAATGCTTTCAGACCAAGCTCATAATTGTTAGACTTATAATAAGCTAGCTCAGGAAATAATAAGAGAGCATTTTCTTTACGTATTTCCACAGTGCTGTTGATCCCATTTTTCATTTTTATATTAAAATGATGCATAGTTCTTGGAGGTTTCTAGTTCAAGGTGAGTAAGGAATCCAGAAAGCAATAGCATCATTTTCTTGGTCTATCTGGGCAAAAGGCTTAAAAAGAAGAGGTTTCAATGAATGAGCCTCAAATAAAAATTATGATATTTAGAATTTCTAATTATGTATTACCATGGATTTCACATTTAAAATGAAAACATTCTATAAATTATTTCTGATTTAAGCATCTTTATACTTCATAAACTATGTTTTCCTTGAACAAATGTTATAATTTGATTTAAAAAGTGCTTTGACCTTAAACTATTTCCTCGCTTTTCCTCTTCAAATGGCAAATAAATGTACATTCTTTTAGCTCCCACATGAAATAAAGGATATTTTAGTGCTAATCTCCTCATATATTTTATGCTGAGGAATTGAAGACACCAACAGGGAATAGAATTTTAAGTTACATTTATGTTGGAAAATGAACTATGTTCACATTTCTCATTCTTTCCTTTATATCACAGTTTTCCTACTAAAATTTTCCAGAAAAAACAATTCCCCCATCCAGAATCCAGAGTAGAGACGGATTTCCTTCATTGGCATTCTGTCCAGGTTAACACAGTAAACTCCGTTGGCAAACTTATTTCAGAAAGCAAGAAAACTTGCTCTTGCTGAAATGATAGTTATTTGTTAGGGCAAACACAATACCCTTATTTGCATTTAGAACTTGATAGCTATCTTTTGCTAACTTTTGATTGCTTCAGAAATGAACTTTCTACACCTTGGTTGAATGACTTAAAAATGCAGAACGTTTGGGATGAGTCAGTTGTCCAGGCAGAGGGAAGAATATTAAGTTTTCAATAAAGAATTCAGATTTGATTTTAATTTGAAAGGATTGGGAATTCACAAGTGAACAATAATAATACCTATAGTGCTATCACAAAATCAAACTCTAAAATTTATGGAGAGCACAGAAAACCCAATTTACTCCTGGGTGTTCTACTTTTATTGTTGTGTAACAGCCCTCCTCATATTGAGGGACTTAAAACATCCAGCATTTTATCCTATCTTATTGTATAGTTGGGGTCATCAAGCAGAGTTCAGTTATGTAATTCCCCTGTACTGTATGCTTGCAGCTGACCCTCTGATACTGAGCTAACTGATTAACCCATTGGTCTCAATTCTCCAAGTTGCCTTTGTTTTTAGTCCTGGCTCTTGACAGCTATTGCTCACAAGAGGTTTAACTGGGCAGGTCAGGATGTCACCATTACCTCTCCAGTCACATTTTAGAGTATTCCAAGTTCTTACATGGTAGCAAAATTATCTAAATAAAGCTTTCAAAAAATCAGCAGCTATGTTGCCTGGTAAACTTCATCTCAGAAGCTATAGGAATCCATTTTGCTACATTCTCTGGGTTTTAGTCACCCACATGTCAAACCCAAGTTCATGTACAAATGAGAAACATCAAGTCACGTTGTTGATGATATGTCATGGGATATGTTTATAAGGTCAGATTTGGAAAACTTAAGGTGCCACTATATGCTATGGAATTATTAGTTTTATTTAGCTTGGTAGCTTTATGACTTTGGCTGACTTAATCTTTAAACTTTCATTTTATTATCTTCAAAGTAACAAGCATCTTTAGAGTTGTAATGGGAAATATAAGTGTGCACGGGAGAATTCTTAAGTTCCAAATGCTCAAAAGAATGACTAATGATATTTATTAATATAAGCATAAAAATGTTTACTAAAGGGAAAGACTGAAGGACAATTATCAAAGAGAGAACTCTCTTATTATTAGGAAAGTTAGAAAATAATATTACTTTAGATAAATCTTTATTTAATGCCACTATTTTAATGAATGCTAGTTTTATTGATGCTGATTGCCTCATGCTTTTGCAAATGTTATTCATGTTCTAAATTTATTCCTGCCATATAATAGTGCAGGTACTGTTATTATTGTTTTAAATTGAAGAAACAGGGGCTCAGGAGCTGAAGTCACTAGCTTAAAGTATTCTGAGAACAAGCAGAGGAATGGCTTGTGTTTGATTTCAGAACCCTTGTTCTATGGCTCTATATTTAATCTTTTATTATGAATATATATGATGGTATTCTAATTTTCTAGAGGCTAGAGTAACTATTGTTCATGTAAATTATTTAACTTGTATATAAAAATGTAGAGAATTTGTGACTTTTCCCATTATTGAGTTAATCTTGTTTCCTACACAGTTTATAACCACCACAGGCTCAACACCCAATATATAAACCAAAAATATCTAGTGTAAATTTAATTGATTTTGTCTATACAGAATATATTAATTTGATATATTATTACCAGTGCTGTGGGACAATGGTTTGTACCCTGTCAATTGTATTTTAATAAAACACTGATTGACCAGTAGCCAGGCAGGAAGTATAGGCAGAACAACCAGATAGGAAGTAGAGGTGGGTCAGTGAGAACAGTAGAATTCAGGGAAGAAGGAAGTCCTAGTCTGCAGTTGTGACCCAGCCACAGAAGAAGCAAAATGTGACTCCCTGACCCAAAAAAGATACCAAGCCACGTGGCTAACATAGACAAGAATAATAGGCTAATAAAAGTTGTAACAGTTAATAAAAAGTCTGAGCTACTAGGCCAATCAATTTATAACTAATGTAGACCTCTGTGTAATTTCTTTGGGACTTCGTGGGAAATGGGAAAGACAGAAAACCTCAATCAACATAGTAGTAATTAACTTAGTTTAGATTTTTGATCTTCCTCATATGTCTGGAGTATGAGATAAATACTTTGTAATAATTAAAAGTGGGCATACACCAAAGAATGGAGAAAGTTGTAAATATTGCTCATTAATAAAGTATAATTGTTATATTTTAAATATTTTTAATGTTTTAATATAATTATATTCTTAAATATATTTAGGAAACTGTAATATTTAAAAAATAATTATAGTTGTTATGCAGCCTAATTTCGTCTGCATTCTCTCTTATCCCTGCTGATCTTACATTGATTGTTTTATGGAGATTTTTATTCATTTAGCTACATTGACTTTATCATACTACCAATAAAATAATTTTCAAATTTATGTTTTAAGCACTAGTTCTAGTTTCTGATTATTATCAGGCATTTAATGAAAGATGTATGCTGTTTAAAGAACTTTGGAAGTGAACTACTACAGAATTTTTCCTAGAGGTGTCCTAAGGCTTTCAAGCATGACACAACTGACATTCTATGATATTCTCTGATGCTGTAATATTTCCTGCACTAAAATGAGCATGTTTAAGTGGCCATTCGTTAGTATCCACCTCATGAGCCATATAAGCATAAGCAGAATGGCTCTGAATCAGGGCAAAGAGGCAAAGAGGCTCTAGAATTTTACTAGTTTCAGATTTCAAAGTTAGGCATGACTCCAAGCAGTGTTTCCCTTTTACATTTCATTCAGAGTTTATATTTGTTGTTTGTTTGTTGTTGTTGTTGTTGTTGTTTCGAGACAGGGTTTCTCTGTAGCTTTGGGGTCTGTCCTGGATCTAGCTCTTGTAGACCAGGCTGGCCTCGAACTCACAGAGATCCDYCTGCCTCTGCCTCCTGAGTGCTGGGATTAAAGGCATGTGCCACCACCACCTGGCCAAAGTTTATATTTGTTTGTGGAAGAAGTGGTCAATAAACAACTAGACTACCATCCTAGAAATAGAATTCACCCAGAGTTTATTTCTGGTGAACTCTGTAAACAACTTTATATGTTATGACTGACATTTATAAAGTGTACACATTTAATGCAGACAATTTGATGAGTTTGGGGACAATATATGCCCATAGAACCATCTCTTCCATCTATTCCAGAAACATAAACAGCATCTCCAAAATTCTTTATTATTTTTTCATAGGTGACATGATTATTTTGGTGCCAAGTAAGCATTTAAAAAGACTTTCACAAAATTTTGGATACTATTAATTACAGACACTAAGTTAGAGAGTAGATCTGAATAATATTTATGTTTTATTGTTGAAACATTTTTCTTCATTTATTTCCTCTTTCCCTATTCCTAATTCCAAGTCTTAGTAGCTAATCCTCTCAGTCACGCTTCTATCAGATTGACATTTTATATTCCTCATACAAATATGTTCATGACAATTTTGTCTAATGGAATAAGCACATTGTTACCTTCCTTCCCATGGTCACTGTAGTGTCATTCACAACATTTAATGTCATAAATACATTCTCAGTTCATTGATGAGTGAATGGATAAATAAAAGTATAGTAGTTGAGGACAATGAAATCTAACTTCACACAGAAGAAAAATTTAATTCTGCCAGTTATGGTAAGATGGATATCTTCACTAGGGATAGAATCCTAACTCATCAATTATTGTCTTTAAAATGAAGAAAGATATTACTCCTACAGGTAGTGGTGGTGTACACCATTAATCCCAGCTTTTGGGAGACAGAGGCATGAGGATCTCTGTAAGTTTGAGGCCAGCCTGGTCTGCAAGAGCTAGTTCCAGGACAGGCTCCAAAGCTACACTGAGAAACCCTGTCTTGCAAAACCAAAATCAAAACCAAAAACCAAACAAACAAAAAACCAAACCAAACCAAAAAAGGAGAAAAGAAAAAAAACCACAAACAAACAAACAAACAAAAATCAACTCCATTTTCTTCTTGGTTTCATTTTTTGTTATTTTTAAGATGCTTTATTTTGATGTGTCTTTTGTTGGACAGTTACAACATTTGGTAGGGCATATAGCACCATCTACCTTTGTTTTCAATGTGCCTTCCCTTGGCTATTCATGTCACATTGAGCTTGCTTACATGACTTGTTCTGGCTAGTGAAATTTCACGGGAATTTTCCACAGAACTTACATATACAATGTTAGGAGTAGTTGTGTGACTTTCTTATTTTTGCTTTAATAATGCTCACAGGATGAGATAAACACAGAGATGACCCAAAATGGGTGTGCAATATAAATGAGACATAATCTTGTGTTGTCACAAGCCAGGAGACCTGGGATATACATATTTTGTTCCCATTGTGAACTTGACCAAAGATGAGTAATGCCAGGTTACTCTTCTTTTACTGAGTGGATACTGGTATAGTCCTATGAATTTTTATTTTTTTTATAAATTTTATTTGATTTTGCAAAAGAAGACACTAAATATTTTGGGTTAAAATGAGAGTGTCATTTTGAATGGATTTGGTTCTATGTTAAAACTGCATTTCAGGAAGTGAAAAGGTGAAGTTTCTTTGGTTCTGGTCTGTTATAGAGCCTAATTCAGTTCATCAAAGACAGAATGTGTCTTCCCAACCTGTCTTTGAGAGTGTCAACTTTGCTCTTATTTCTCCGGGCTTAACTAATGCTGCTGCCAGGTATTCACAGGGCTCCTTGTTCTCTTGTCAACACCATGAAGGTTAAAAATATTTGTATAAAATTTTCAGAAGAAGGGGAACACTGCTTTTTTAGGTTTTTCCAATAAGCTTTTTCTTGTACTGTAATGGCAGAAGTAGAGTTAATCACTGATTCATGCTCTCATAGCTCTAACCAAGCATCCTAGAGCCCAAACATATAATGAACCACCATATTGCAGTGGTTAAGCCACTACCAAGAAACATGGGGAAGTTAATTTCCTTCAGGAAACAGTTATTAGTATTTACATGTATTAGGAAAAATTATAGTGCTCATCATATATGAACATGTCTTTCATCATCCCTAATATGAGTATGTGACACATTTATATGCATCAGTTAACTTATATTTTTAAACAAACCTCTCATTTCATAACATGGGAGGGATTATAATAAAAGAAGTATGCTCTGGGTAGCACATTACCCATTGCATACCACTGGATCCAATCAAGAAGATTATGACATATCAACTAGCACATTCACATATGGCAGATGTACAGTATTTCTAGACTTTATGGTCTTGATCCATCCCTCCATCCATCCATCCATCCATCCATCCATCCATCCATCCATCCATNGCCTCTGCCTCCTGAGTGCTGGGATTAAAGGCATGTGCCACCACCACCTGGCCAAAGTTTATATTTGTTTGTGGAAGAAGTGGTCAATAAACAACTAGACTACCATCCTAGAAATAGAATTCACCCAGAGTTTATTTCTGGTGAACTCTGTAAACAACTTTATATGTTATGACTGACATTTATAAAGTGTACACATTTAATGCAGACAATTTGATGAGTTTGGGGACAATATATGCCCATAGAACCATCTCTTCCATCTATTCCAGAAACATAAACAGCATCTCCAAAATTCTTTATTATTTTTTCATAGGTGACATGATTATTTTGGTGCCAAGTAAGCATTTAAAAAGACTTTCACAAAATTTTGGATACTATTAATTACAGACACTAAGTTAGAGAGTAGATCTGAATAATATTTATGTTTTATTGTTGAAACATTTTTCTTCATTTATTTCCTCTTTCCCTATTCCTAATTCCAAGTCTTAGTAGCTAATCCTCTCAGTCACGCTTCTATCAGATTGACATTTTATATTCCTCATACAAATATGTTCATGACAATTTTGTCTAATGGAATAAGCACATTGTTACCTTCCTTCCCATGGTCACTGTAGTGTCATTCACAACATTTAATGTCATAAATACATTCTCAGTTCATTGATGAGTGAATGGATAAATAAAAGTATAGTAGTTGAGGACAATGAAATCTAACTTCACACAGAAGAAAAATTTAATTCTGCCAGTTATGGTAAGATGGATATCTTCACTAGGGATAGAATCCTAACTCATCAATTATTGTCTTTAAAATGAAGAAAGATATTACTCCTACAGGTAGTGGTGGTGTACACCATTAATCCCAGCTTTTGGGAGACAGAGGCATGAGGATCTCTGTAAGTTTGAGGCCAGCCTGGTCTGCAAGAGCTAGTTCCAGGACAGGCTCCAAAGCTACACTGAGAAACCCTGTCTTGCAAAACCAAAATCAAAACCAAAAACCAAACAAACAAAAAACCAAACCAAACCAAAAAAGGAGAAAAGAAAAAAAACCACAAACAAACAAACAAACAAAAATCAACTCCATTTTCTTCTTGGTTTCATTTTTTGTTATTTTTAAGATGCTTTATTTTGATGTGTCTTTTGTTGGACAGTTACAACATTTGGTAGGGCATATAGCACCATCTACCTTTGTTTTCAATGTGCCTTCCCTTGGCTATTCATGTCACATTGAGCTTGCTTACATGACTTGTTCTGGCTAGTGAAATTTCACGGGAATTTTCCACAGAACTTACATATACAATGTTAGGAGTAGTTGTGTGACTTTCTTATTTTTGCTTTAATAATGCTCACAGGATGAGATAAACACAGAGATGACCCAAAATGGGTGTGCAATATAAATGAGACATAATCTTGTGTTGTCACAAGCCAGGAGACCTGGGATATACATATTTTGTTCCCATTGTGAACTTGACCAAAGATGAGTAATGCCAGGTTACTCTTCTTTTACTGAGTGGATACTGGTATAGTCCTATGAATTTTTATTTTTTTTATAAATTTTATTTGATTTTGCAAAAGAAGACACTAAATATTTTGGGTTAAAATGAGAGTGTCATTTTGAATGGATTTGGTTCTATGTTAAAACTGCATTTCAGGAAGTGAAAAGGTGAAGTTTCTTTGGTTCTGGTCTGTTATAGAGCCTAATTCAGTTCATCAAAGACAGAATGTGTCTTCCCAACCTGTCTTTGAGAGTGTCAACTTTGCTCTTATTTCTCCGGGCTTAACTAATGCTGCTGCCAGGTATTCACAGGGCTCCTTGTTCTCTTGTCAACACCATGAAGGTTAAAAATATTTGTATAAAATTTTCAGAAGAAGGGGAACACTGCTTTTTTAGGTTTTTCCAATAAGCTTTTTCTTGTACTGTAATGGCAGAAGTAGAGTTAATCACTGATTCATGCTCTCATAGCTCTAACCAAGCATCCTAGAGCCCAAACATATAATGAACCACCATATTGCAGTGGTTAAGCCACTACCAAGAAACATGGGGAAGTTAATTTCCTTCAGGAAACAGTTATTAGTATTTACATGTATTAGGAAAAATTATAGTGCTCATCATATATGAACATGTCTTTCATCATCCCTAATATGAGTATGTGACACATTTATATGCATCAGTTAACTTATATTTTTAAACAAACCTCTCATTTCATAACATGGGAGGGATTATAATAAAAGAAGTATGCTCTGGGTAGCACATTACCCATTGCATACCACTGGATCCAATCAAGAAGATTATGACATATCAACTAGCACATTCACATATGGCAGATGTACAGTATTTCTAGACTTTATGGTCTTGATCCATCCCTCCATCCATCCATCCATCCATCCATCCATCCATCCATCCATCCATCCATCCATCCATCCATCCATCCATCCATCCATTCATCCATCCAAAATGTTTCTGTCTATAACTCTATCATGCTTCTCTCTCTATGTGTCTGTGGACATTTTTAGCTATCTGTCATCTATCATCTATCTGTCTTTCTATCTGTCTGTCTATCTATCTATCTATCTATCTATCTATCTATCTATC
>LOEQ01008169.1:78666-90179 GCA_001685075.1 Bramus lutescens
TCGATCCCACCCTGCCGGGCATTCCAGTATGGCAGAAGTCCATTTACTGCCAGCTCTGGGAGCCACATTTACCATCCCAACTCTCAGAAGCAGTTGGTCCATGCTGCCACTGAGTAACATATTCAAAGCATACAGAAAGACCATCCCACAGCAGGGGTTGGCATGGGAGAGCCAGTAGAACTGTAACTGTAAGACGTCCATGACTTGGGGAAATAGCAGTATAGCAGAGAGGAGTCTCAGTGGAAATCCAATACTGATGTAGCAGAAGTCAGAGGCCTTGAATCAGACCAACAACTCATTGCAATGAACATTTGCAAGCAAAGCTGTTTGGGCAAAAGAGTGTACCAAGTGACACCCCAAATCACCCAATGCCACTGCTATGAATGAATATGTGATGGAGAAGCAGGAAAGAAAGAAGAGCAAAGTGACATACACACAGGCACACACACACACAGACACACACATACACACAACAAAGACACAGACACACACATACATACACAGACACACACACAGGCACACACACAGGCACACACATACACACAGGCACACACAGACACAGACACACACAGACACACACACAGGCACACACAGACACAGACACACACACAGGCACACACAGACACACACAGGCACACACAGACACAGACACACACATACACACAGACACACACACAGGCAGACACAGACACACACATACACACACAGGCACACACACAGGCATACACAGACACACACATACACACACAGGCACACAGACACAGACACACACATACACACACAGGCACAGACACACACATACTCACACAGGCACACACAGGTACACACACAGGCACACACAGACACAGACACACACAGACACACACAGGCACACACACAGGCACACAGACACAGACACACACATACTCACACAGGCACACACAGGTACACACACAAGCACGCACAGACACAGACACACACATACACACACAGGCACACACACACACATACACACACACGGCAGAACTGAACAGGAGACCGCTAGGTGGGTGTGGGAGGACATTGCAGGTAACAGAGGAGCAGGTTGTGGCCACAATGGTTGGTGAGATGATTTTTAGTATCATTTTTTTATTTCCTTTTGGGGGAAGAGGTTACCAGGGTGGAAGGCAGACATGGAAGGATTTGGAAATGACTGGGATGGGGTACATGATGTGAACTTCCCAAAGAATCAATTAAAAAAATAAGTTAATAAAAATGTAAAAACAAAACAAGGGCCAGGGTGATGGCCCCTGGTGGTACAAGAGCCTAACTGCACAAGTCTGGGGACCTGAGTTGGATCCTCAGAATTCACATAAAAAGCCAGATGCTGGGACATGCCTCTGTTACTCGGCACTCTTACAGTGAGATGGGAGGTGGAGGCAGGAGACTGCCTGAGAGTGAGCAGCCAGTTGTGTATGCACACTTACCAGCCAAAACATGAGATCTTCAGGAGGAGGAAAGCAAGAGCCATCCTGAACGTTGCCCACTGACCTTCCATTCATACACCATAGCACAGGCATACACCCCACCCTCAACAACAAATAGATACATTTAAAACAAAATCCCGTGGAATTTGACTAAACCAAATTCAATCAGTGATTTTTCCCTTTTCCTTTTATAAAGAATATATTTATACTTTGACAATTTTATGTATGATACAACAACTACCTTGCTCATATCCACTTCCCGTTCCTCCTCCTTTTCTCCCCAGATCCATCCCCAACACAGCCTCTTCCTGTTTCCAAGTCCTCTTTTTTTTTTTCAACCCACTGAGTCCAACTAGATCAGCCCACATGGCATGGATATGGGGCTATCTACCAGACCAGTCAGGCACGGGGCCTCATGAGCCTCTCCCCATCAGGGCTGGAATGTTGACTGGCTCAGTCTTGTGCAAGTGAGTTCATGGGTACAGTGGCGCTGTTGTGTCCAGAAGAGAGCTTTTCACAGTGCTCTCCAGTCTTCTGACTCTTACATTCCATGAGCATAGCGGCTATGTCATGTCCAGAGGACAGCATTTCACAGTATTCTCCAAGCTTCTGCTCTTACATTCTTTCTGCCCCATCTTCCTCGACATTTCCCGAGCCTTGGGATAATTATTATAAATATCCTATTTGGACTGATCATTCCCAGCCACTTCTCAGAGCTCGGACCAGTTAGTTACGAGTCTGTATTAATCACTGCCCACTGCAAAAAGAAGCTTCACTGGCCAAGGTTGAGAGCCGGATGTTTATGGGTACAAACATAGCTAGAAGGCGGTTTGGTAGAATGCCCATTTAACAAAACCACACTACTAAGTACCCCTCTAGAGCCTGTGGCCTCCCCAACCATGTATGGGTTTTTGACCAGGTTTGTGGTACCAGGTATTACCAGGTACCGGTATGAATTCCCTCCTGTGGAGTAAGCCTCAGATCCTTCAGAAAATAGTTGGCTACCCCCATAGCATCCATGAAACTCTTCCATGTACATCTTGTCTGTCAGGCTGAGACTGCAACATGCAGGGTCTACCACTGAGTAAGACCAAGGACGACTTTTCTCCCCTAATAGCCTGCACTGCAGCTTCCAGCACTGTAAAACAAGCCAGCAGGAAGTAAGTTCCCAGGTCAGGGACAGGTTGATTTCTCTATGTCCTGAAGTCGCTGTGGGTTGTATCTTCATTAATAGGGTCTTATCATCTAGTTCTGTGAGCAAACCAGGAGCAATACCAATAGCCTGTGTTACTTAGGAGGCCTTTGAGGCTTCCCTGATCAATAACTCATAGACTAGTATCTCATGCCCAGTACCAAGGATTTCTTTAATAGACCATGTCCACTGTCCATTACATAGTTTTAAATGATTTACTTATCTTATGTGTGTTAAAGTTTTGCCTTCAGGTATGTATGTGTGCCACATGCATATCTGATACCTGCTGAGGCCAGGTGTTAGAACCCTGGGATGGAGTTATAGGTGGCTGTGAGCCACCATGCGAGTACTGAGAAACAGACCCAGGCCCTCTGCAAGAGCAGTAAGTGCTCCTAACTGGCAAGACTTCTTCCCGGCTCACTATTTTAATTATATTTTAAAAGTAGCTTTCAGAGAAGTGGGTTTCCATGTCTTTTTCTCATATCATTAGCTTTGGCCAACATCTGCCCCTCTTCTGTGCCATCCCCCAACCATCACTGCTTAAGCCTTTATCCCCCTTTGAGCCTTCTCTGCCTTCCCTCTGCTTTTATATCACATATGTCCAACTGTCGCTACTTCTCCAGCTCTTCCCCTCCTCCCTCTCAGAGGTACTTCCTGGATTCCTGACCTCTGCAGACAATCTAAAGTTAAATACACAAAGTTACAAATTTGAAGCATATAGCAGTTGCATTTAAAAGAGAACCTGCAAGAAAGTATAGTGTCTTTCTGGGCCACTATAATTTCTTCTAGTTCCCTCCATTTTCCTGCAAATTTCATCTTTTTTAATTTTATTTAAGCATAGGTGTGTATCCTCAAGAGAGCACATCACATGCAGGTGTCCTACTAGACCAGGGAGAGAATTGGGTCCCCAGAACTGGAGTTACGGGCAGTTGCGGATGGCCGGCATGGATGCCTGAGGTGGAACTTGGTCATCCACAAGTGCTGCAAGCTCTCTTTATTCTTAGCAAGCTGGTGTCTCAGGGAGTCCTAGGTGCACAGGCTGACATAAGGTAACCGGGCGAGTGGGCAGCTGTGGAGAAAACAGCCCCCATGGTGCAGGAAGACTTCCCACTGTGAATGCTCCGGAGGCACCCACACTCCTGTAGGCACCTCCTCGCTTGTGTTCTGAAGGAAGCCCTATGTGCACTGGTTCTCCAAGTTGAACTCTGGTGACTTTGCCTTGTCAGTGGGACTTTACAAGGAGGAGGTGGGCGGTGTCACATCTCCCTGTGAGTTCTCACAGTGTTGGGGTATTCAGCAGGATAGGACAGGACCAGCAGTGGATTCAGGGTTGACAATAGCATGATCCCTGCTACAGATAACCGAGGCAGAAAGCTGAGGCTGAGACCAAGCTTAGGATCACAGCCTGTGCCCCAGTGAGGCACCTGTCCTCAACAAGCCATTAAAGCAGCCAAAGTAATAGTAATAACGTGGCAATACTGGAAGAGGGACAAAGAGATCTAGTGACACCCTACCCCCATCCACCCTTCTACCCACCCTCAAGTCTATCTTCTAGGTTCTGAGGGGAAGGTTTAAGAAGAAGCTGAGAGAGCTGCAGAACTGAGCAATCCAGCCAAGGTGTGGCTCTGTTCACCAAGGTGCTGAGTCTGCCCTGCAGCGTCACCGACCTGGCGCAAATCTTCCTGCTGGAGAAAGCTCCTTTTTTGGCTGGAAGTTCTTTCTCTGGCTGCTCTCGGGGCTCCAGGCTTTCCTTCTCCAGCAGGAGATTTCAGGTAAGTGTGTGTAATCTGATAGTCAAAGATCTATTCTTTCTCTCTATCCGGCAGGTTGCATTTGCCATTCAGTCTTGAAGTTTCATATGCTAGGCTGTGTCTGTGTAACAGGCCCCCAGACCTTATCACAACTGATGCCATGATGGGACCATTCAGGCCTGGGAACCCGGCAAGTGGCAGCAATGCCTGTAGGGAAAAAAAACGAGAATGAAGCCTAATCCATCCAGGGCTGTAGTTCAGGGAAAGTCTCTAAATGTGTTAACCTTGCTTTTTGACTTCTATATTCTGCTTCTGGAAACCGTTCCTTGCTAACTGAAGTGTGTCAACCCAATCTTGCTTGACATGCCTATCCCAATTCCCTCTCCTCCTGCCTTCCCACTCCTTCCACCTGGGAAAGGCTTGGGACTGCTCTGGGGTCCCGAACACCCATTGTACTCGGTCACCAGACAGCTAATAAAGACATTCTTATGGACTTGACCCCTCCTCTGTGGTGGATACCTCACAAGATCTGAAACAGAATACATGTCGGAGCCAAAGCCCGGACGTGTTTAGTTAGTGTCATGTTACCATGCATAAAGAATGTTTCTGCATAATTTCTTGACTTTTAATTATCTTCGGAAGGGATGGCACAGGCAACTCCATCTTGTTGACTTTAGACAGTGTTTCCTCACAAAGCCTATGCTGGTTTCAAACTTGTGATCAGCTTCCCAACTGCTGGAAAGACAGGCAAGCATTTTCATGCCCAGCATGACTTCATTTCAGTTCTGACAAGTCCTGACCCCATCTCCGAAGACATCATATTGATGATTAATTATTTGCTCATTTGTCTGCCATTGTCCCATGTCCTGAGGGTAAGATTTGTCCGTGTTAATCCGATTTGATCCTACATCAGGGAGTGAGAACTGACAGATATCAGGGAGTTAGTGTCAATAAATCCTTTATGGTCACTTCAAGTGATTAGGAGGTGTAGAAGTGTCTCTTAGGTCAGTCAGTTCTATCTGTCCTGTAGACTATGAGAAGCAGTTATTTGTTTATTTTATTTTATTTTATTTTTACCAAAGGTTGTTATCTGCTTGCAAGCTGGTTGTCTTACAGCAGTTGGGTCAGATTGTGGACAGAACGGGATAAGATACAGTCATCACCTACTTCAAGGATAAAAGACATTTGTCCTTTGTATTACTATCCTGGGATTCTGGCCCATTCTTTTTACAAAGAGAATTCTTTTGCGGAGATACCTTTCTCTTTGTTGTGTTCCTTTGTTGAAGAAGCTCTTTCCCAGAATGTCAACGGACAACCTGCAAGAGTAAAATTAACTTGAAAATCAAGGACTTGTCTACAGACTTACATTCAACACCTATTTTGTTTGTTTTGTTTTGAAACAGAGCTGTCCTAGGGTTCACTATGTGAACAAAGCTGGCCTCAAACTCCCAGAGATCTGACCTATTTCTGTTTCCTGAGTGCTGAGATTAATGGCATGTGCCATCATGTCCAGCCCTCCACCTTGTTTGCTGAGACAAGTTCTCTTACTGAATCTCAAGCTCTTTTGTTTGTGTTTATTTGTTTTTGTTGCTATTGTTTTCAAGACAGGGTTTCCTGGAACTTATGGAGCCAGTCAGTCCTGGAACTTGTTCTGTTAAGTTCAAGGCCAGCTTGGTTTACAAAGTGAGTTCAAAACCAGCCAGAACTGTTATACAGAGAAACTCTGTTTCAAAATAATTAAAGAAAAAAAGAGAGAGCTGAGGGTATAGCTCAGTATTAGAGTGCTTTACTAGCACGCATTAGGCCATGGGTTCAGTCCTCAGCAACACACACAACAAATACACAAAAACGGTGTTGGGTGTGTAACCCAGTTGATAGAGTGTTTACCTAGGGTGTAGGAAGTCCTGTGTTCACTTTCCAGAACCACATAAAACCAAGCAAGGTGGTGCCCGCTGGGAAGATAAGACATTGTCTTATTTGGTATTCCATTGCTGTGAAGAGACACCATAACCACAGCAACCCTTATAAAAGAAAGCACTTAATTGGAGCTTACTTACAGTTTCAGAGATTTGGTCCATTTTCATCATGGTGGGTGGAGAGCATGGGGGCATGCCGGCAAACATGGTGCTGGAGAAGTAGCTGAGAGTTCTACATCCAGATCCTCAGGCAGCAGGAAGACAATGACTCTGGACTTGGAAGAGGTTTCTTGAAGCCTCCCCCCTCCACCCAGTGACACACTATCATCAACAAGGGCACACTGCAGGCAGAATTTTTTGGAGGGACTGCCAGACAGCTCCCAAATAGCCACACATAAACTTAATATTTATTATAAATGCTCAGCCAATAGCTTAGGCTTATTACTAAATAGCTCTTACAACTTAACCCATTTCTTATCTGAATTCTACCATGTGTCTACCACGTGGCTCATGGCTTGTTACCTCATTTCCTACACGTCCTACTTCCTCTGCATCTGGCTGGAGACTCCAGAGTCTCCACCCTTCTTCCCAGAGTCCTCCTAGCCTGACTCTCCGCCTGAGTATTCCTGTCCAGCTATAGGTCAGTCAGCTCTTTATTAGCCAATGAGAGTAATACATAGTTATAGTGTAAAAAGATTGTTCCGCAGCACCACACCTCCTAATCCTTTCAAATAGTGCCACTCTCTGGGGACCAAGGATTCAAATCTGTGATCCTATGGGGCCATTCTCATTCAAAACACCACAGAAGTTCAAGGTCATCTTCAGTTACACAGCTCATCCCAGGTCAGCCTAGAATTCAAACAGAGAGAGAGAGAGAGAGAGAGAGAGAGAGAGAGAGAGGCACACAAAACAAAAGGAAAGGTACAATGACGAAAGTAATTTTCCTTCCTTCCCCTCACCTAGTTCCCCTCCTCAAGGAAACCACTGCTAACACAATACTGCAATCAGTTCAGTGTGGAAGCATTTCTAATGTTTTAATTGATTATTTTCATGAAGTTTAAAATATTTGCGTGTTGTGACCCACATATTTGGTAGGATTAACCATCTTCATTCTTTTTGGTTGTGGGGTTTTCGTTGGTGGTGATGGAGTTTTTTGTGTTTTGTTTTGTTTGTTTTTTGGGTTTGTTTTTTTTGTTTTTGTTTTTGTTTTTTTGAGACAGGGTTTCTCTGTATAATAGTCCTGGCTGTCCTGAAACTAGTGCTGGGATCAAAGGCGTGCACTGCCACTGCCTGGCTTGGTTGTGTTTATATTGTCTTCTCTCTAAGTTAACTTTGCTTTTGGCTAGGCACTGAAGCAAGCTAGAGGTCAGTCTGGTCCACATAGCAAGTTCTAGGCCAGCCAGGGTTCCATATTGAGACCCTATCTCAAAAAACAATGTAGCAGGGCATTGTGGCACACTCCTTTAATCCCAGCACTGAGGAAGCAAAAGCAGGTGGATCTTGAGGCCAGCCTGGTCTACATAGTGAGTTCCAGGACATACAGAGGTACACAGTGAGACCCTGTCTCCAAACATATAAGCATGCTCTGGAGGATGACTCAGTAGTCAACACTGGATGTTCTTGCAGAAGACTGGGCTCAATTCCCAGCACCCACACGGTGGCTCCCAAACAGATGTCACTCATTTCAGAAGATGTAATGCTCCCTTCTTGCCTCTTTTGGCACTAGTCACACACACAGGCAAAACACCCATTCATAGAAAATAAAAATTAAACACTAAAAACTATACCTTTGCTATCAACTTCACTGATGTTTTAAAAGACCTAATATGCCATGGTTTACTTCTCAATGTTTTTCTTTTCTTTTCCTTTCCTTTTTTCTTTCCTTTTCTTGTTTTTTTGAGGAATGGGGAGTGGGTTGGGTGGAAGATGGGGGAGCAGAAGGAGGGGATGGAGAAGGAAATGGGATTAGCATGTAAAATAAAGATTGTATTAAAAAAAAGGATGGTTAAAAAAAGATTTATTTATTATGTATATCATGCTCTGCTTGCAGACCAGAAGAGGGCACCAGATCTCATTACAGATGGTTGTGAGCCACCATGTGGTTACTGGGAATTGAACTCAGGTCCTCTGGAAGAACAGTCAGTGCTTTTAACCTCACAGCCATCCCTCCAAGCCCCCCATGTTTTTCTTTTCTTATCTCTTCTTTTTGTTTTTTCTTTTGTTTTGTTTTGTTTTGTTTTGAGACAGGGTTTCTATGTGTAGCTCTGGCTCTCCTGGAACTCACTCTGCAGACCAGGTTGGCCTTGAACTCACAGAGATCTGCCTGCCTCTGCCTCCCAAGTGCTGGGATTAAAGGCATGCACCACCACTGCCCAGCTCTAATGTTTTTCTTTAACATTTCCAAAAGGTTGAGAATTTTGTTGTGGTTTTGTGCTAGGATTGAACCCAGGGTCATATGCATGCTAAGCACGTGTTCATCACCCCAGCCCCAAAGCATTTTTTGTTTGTTTAGTTGGGTTTTTGTTTGTTTGTTTTTGTTTTTTGAAGTTAAGAAACCCTTACTGAGTAGCTCTAGCTGTCATGGAACTCATAGAGTTCCTGAATGTTGGAATTTTAAAGTCATGCGCCATCACACTCAGCTGTTTTTTTAAAATTATTTTTATTTCTAAATTATGTGTGTTTATGTGCATGTGTATAGTAGGAGGCTGCTCATTCATTCCCGGATGCCCAGACCATGAACTAATCACTCAGAATATAGCATTTGCAATTCTGTTTGGCCAATAGCTTAAGTGTATTGCTAGCTAGCTCTTACATCTAGAAATAACCCATTTCTATAAATCTGTGTATCACCACATCGCTGTGGCTAACCAGGCAAAGTTTCAGCATGTCTGTCTCCAGCAGTGGCTACATGGTGTTTCATTGACTCCACCTTCTTTCTCTCAGCATTCAGTTTAGTTTTCCCACCTAGCTCTATTCTTCTAAGCCACTGGCCAAAGCAGCTTTATTCATTAACCAATAAAAACAACACATATACAGAAGGTCTTCCCACACCACATGTGAATGCAGGTGTCTGTGGAAGCCAGAGGTGCTGGATCTCCTGTAGCTGGAGTTACAGGCAGTTGTGAGTCACCCAATGTGGGTGTTTGAAAGTTAACATGAGTCCTCTGCAAAAGCAGTTTACCTTCCTAACCACTGAGCTGTCTCTCCAGCCACCCAAAGTGCTCTTTTTAAAGTTGAAGTATAGTATTTCTACTTCTTTACATGATACATTATTATAATAAAATCATAAATAATATGATAAATATACATCTGCACATCTGCACTATTCAATGATCAAGTCAGAGTAATTAGAGTTTCCACTCCAACGTTATCCTGTCCATGTGTTGTTGGAAGCATTAAAACTCACCTTAGTTATTTTGAAATATATTTTGAGTATAGTAAGTTGTAGTCTACTGGTACCTTACCACGCTGTAGGAGGTCAGTCACTCATAAACAGTGGTACTTGAACCAGAAGAAGGCTCCACCACTCCTCGGAACTTCAGATGGGGGGAAGGCTCTGCTACATCTATGATTCATCTAAGAATCATAACACAGCTGTACCATGTCAACGATTCCCACTTACTCAGGACTTCACTGGCTCCCCACATTCCTTCCCTATCTTATCCCTCTCCTGCTTCCACTGCAGTTTGACTTCTGGCCCAGTGGCAGCTCTCCATAGATTCTGGAAGCTGACTGAGAAGAGAGAGAAACAAAACACAGACGCCTCTGGTCCGTGTTCTTTGGATCGTCCTGCTATAAAATGGAAAAAAAAAATCTCGAAAACCAGTAAGTTCTTTCCCCAGCAACATGCTTCTCTCAGGGTTGCGTGTAAAAATCTGACCACAAAGTCTGTGTCTAATTCTTTCAGGTCTTCACAAATCTCAGTTGGCAGTAAGGGTCTTTCCTTTGGAGGGCAATTCTCTCCATGCCCTTAGGGCAACTTGGTTCACTCCCTGGTAAGCTTCCAGACAGTTTCCACAAGGGCTGGCTGAGGTTGGGCTCCTCCGGGCTCCACTTTCTCAGGGCCTGCCTTTCTGTGAGGAAATGACATCAGAGCCACAGAATCATGTTTAAAGCTTCATAAACCAAAAGGGAAAACATGAAGACCTTCGGGTCCTCCCGCCATGCTCTGTACCCCAACTCTTCTCCCATTCTCTCCCAAGTATCCAAACTTACTGTTCCTTCTTGGGGAAACCAAAGGCACGTGTCCTGGACCTGATGATCCACGAGTTGACGAAGCTATAAGGCTTTTGCCTGCATCTGAGGTTCCTCGGAGTCTCCTGCAAAGCACTAACATCTGACTGCCTGTCTCTGCTCCTGTCTGTCCAGTTTGACTCCCAACATGTAGGGTTGTGCTGTCCTCTTTACCTTCATTTTTGTGCATCTCATGGTATCAGTCTGACCAGGTTGAGCTCCCCATAGGGATAGGTCCCTGGTTTGGGGGCCACTTGCCACATCCTGCATGGCTTGGTCCTGGAAACTCAGAAATGGAGAAATGGCAGGTACAGACGAAATGAAACACACATGCAGGAAAGCTGGGAGGGGTGGGCTATGTTCGCTCTGATGGGGGGAACCAACTGTGTAACCCAGAATCTCACCAAATTAATTATGTGCCACGCTAGGAGGAGGAAGTTAACCCTTCCAAGTGGGAGGTCTCTCTGGTTGGGAGCAGTCTCGGGCTGCAGTTGCTTGGTTTTGCTCGCGCTGGTCAATCATTAGCAAACACTCATACTCGGTCTAGAGAAAGGGTTTGTCATTGCTCTGATCCTCACTGAAGAAAGTTTTGCCATTTCAAGGGGTCTGAGGTTTTTGGGTCCTTGACATGACTGTGCTCATGACAACAATACATGGTCACTCAGGACTACATCACTTCTTACACATTCATTCAGGGCTTCCTCTATTCCCCAGACAAATACATAAGCAAAATTAAACAACATACTATGCTTTCCCCAATTTAAGCAAAGGAGCAGGAGTCATTCTTTGTCCTCTCCTCAGATAATATGGATGCTATTGGAGGTTGTAAGTGTTATGATTACGCGGGTCCCATGGCGGGTGAGAACCGCGGGCGGGAGACAAATACGTCATACAGGCAGAGATTGAGTGTGGAGTTTATTGAGAGGAGGGTGGAAAGAGAGAGAGACAGAGGAGAGAGAGAGAGAGAGAGAGAGAG
>LOEQ01008170.1:0-14256 GCA_001685075.1 Bramus lutescens
GGGCCTTTGAGCTATAATTCTTCTCCTTCTTCTACCCCTATTATTCTTAAGTTTAATCTTTTTATGGTGTCCCCCATAGCACTTCTTTTAAATACCTGTAGCTTTTAAAATTCAAACAAGTCAGCAGTCTTTTTACATCCTCTTCTCAATCCTTCTCTTTTTAAACTTAATTATCTTGCTTTATGCTAATATTTTCATCAAAATCATTTTCCTATTGATAGACATGGGACAAAGAAACCACTTGTATTCTAGGAAGTAATGGTGTGTATAAATCTTTATACACTAAAAATATAGATTTTAATTTACATATTTTCTTCCATGTATATTTTGATTAAACTGAAGAGTGGTTAAAAGCTGAAAGCAAATATGAGACGTATTAAAAACTGAAGCATTGTGAGTTTCTCATATGTAACTAAAATGAAGCTTTAGACTTTTATTAACTTACAATTGGCCTCAAGATGACATTTTTAACAGGGCATATAAATGCCATATTTATTGTTAAGCTACTGTACTGTAGAGATACAACGGTTATGTGTAGAAAAATGCTCTTGAGTTCACACTTTTCTGTTGATTTTATGGGTTTCAACATCTATTTCTTTTCTTCATATTAAAAATGCAAATTTATTTACCTTTTAATTAGTTTTTTCATTGATTTTATATACTAACCATAGTTTCCCTTTCCTGGTCTCTTTCTGTTCCCTTCCAACACCTCCCCTCTATCCCTGCCACCCACTCCTCCATTCAAAAATGTACAGGCCACCCATGAGAGCCAAGAAATCATGTCATACCACCTTGAGTCAGGACCAAGCTTCTTCCCCCTGCATCAAGGCTGGGCGAGGTATCCCTGCATGGGGAATACATTCCAAAAATCTGTCTTCAGAGTCTATGTTATCCCCATCAAAAGTCCAACACAATTCTTCACAAACCTTGAAAGTAAAATACTCAAATTTATATGGAAAAATAATAAACCCAGGAGAGCTAATATATTCCTGTAGAGTAAAGGAAATTCAAGAGGTATCACTATCCCTGACTTCAAGCTCTATTATAAAGCTATATAGTAATAAAAACAGTTCAGTTTGATATTGGCATGAAAACACATGTGGATCAATGAAATAGAATTGAAGATCCTGATGTAAATCTACACATCTATGAACACCTGATTTTTGACAAAGAAACCAAAATTATTCAATGGAATAAATAAAGCATCTTCAAAAAATGGTGCCGATATAACTGAATTTCAGCATGTAGAAGAATGTAAATAGATTCACATCTATGCAAAACTCAAGTCCAAGTATATCAAAGACCTCAACATAAAGCCAGCTACACTGAAGCTGATAGAAGAGAAAGTGGGAAGTGGCCTTGAATGCCTTGGCACAGGGGGAAACTTCCTGAATATAACACCAGTAGCACAGACACTGAGATCAACAATTAATAAATGGAACCTCCTGAAACTGAAATGCTTTTGTCAGGCAAAGGACACGGTCAATAAAGACAAGGCAGCAGCCTACAGAATGGAAAAATTTCTTCACTAACTCCACATCTGACAGATAGCTGATATCCAAAAATATATAAAGAACTCAAGAAACTATATATTGAAATACCAAATAATCCAATTAAAAATGGGGTACGGATCTAAACAGAGAATTCTTAACAGAAGGATCTCAAATGGCCAAGATATATGTAAATAATTGTTCAACAATTCTTAGCTATCAAGGAAATGCAAATCAGCATCTGTTTCTTACATTGAGAGAAGATAATGTTTTTACCCACAGCATATAAACAGTATATAAACAAAGGCAACCAAGCAGCAATCAGATTAAAAGGAATCCTTACTGGATCAGGAGGTAGGGTTACATAAACTCTGGGAAATCTTACCCAAATAGTTTATTAAAGGTTTTGGAACTATGTAAATAGTAGAGATTTCTTCCAGAACACTCTAGTTGTTAGGATCTAACTGCAAATGACTGTTCTTTTGTTTCCTGGCTGCCAAGACCTGAATAATCACACAGAAACTGTATTAATTACAATACTGTTTGACCTATTCACCCAGACTTCTTATTAACTAACTCTTATGTCTAAACTTAACCCATTTCTATTATTTTGTGTATCACCAGGAGGCTGTTGCCTACAAATAAGATTCTGGAGGTGGCGTTTTTCTCCTTTGGTAATTACATGGTGTCTGCCTTCTTTAACAGCTACATGACATCTGTCTGACTCTGTCTACTCTCTCTATATATATATATCTCTGTTCAGACTTCCCACCTGGCTTTACTCTACTAAGCAATTGACCAAAACAGCTTTATTCATTTTTCAATAAAAGCAACACACATAGAAGGACATCCCGAATCATCTCCCCTTTACTGTCTGAATAATAAGGAAAGTTTTAACCTTAACGTAGTAAAATTGCATATACCAAACAGTTATCAAGCAAGAATTATAGCTGCAATATTTAGTCCATTTACATTTGGGAAATTAAGGAAAATATTCTATCATCTATCCTATCTTTGTGAGTTTAAAATCTTATATCTAATTTATCCTTTATAATTACTAAGGAAAACTATAACTGTCTTTCAACTATTCAAAGATCCCAGAAGGATATAATATTACTTAAGTAAACAGGAAGTGCATTGCAAGCAATTTCCAAAACTCTAGAATTGACAGAGACATCTCAATGCCTGAACAGTCACCCAAATTTCTTTCGTATCATTAGGACATCCATCTTTAGCCTACAGGCCCATAGTATCTTGCAAATATTTCCATGAAGCAGGAAATTTGAAATACTGTTTTGATTTGCCATTATTGGCAGTTTTCAGTCATTTTCTTCTTTGTCCTGCAGAATGTCTGACAGACTCTTTCATGAAGCAGGCACTCTGAAAGACTGTCTAACCTATTTTTAGGCAACTTCAGCAGTCATTCTTCTGTGGGTCCTGCATGTCAAGTTCATGTACCATACCATCAAGCAGTCCAGGCAAGAGCAGTTTCTTGCCCAAATCACTAACCTTGTCACATTCAAGACAAAGTCCATAATGAGTTTCTTCAATGCTCAATCAACCACCTCTCTGAAGTAATTGGTACTGCCAGAAGCAGATATGTCTAACTATTAAGCAAAGTCTAAGTTCTTAAAATATTTTAAATGCCGTATTCTGTAGGTATTGAAGTGGTGAAGATTCTATCTAACTGAAATATATCTCTTTATATATAGAAACCCTACCTAACATGACTGTATGTTTGAGTATTATAAATGACTATAAGTCTGTATTTCTTAACTATATATTTCATTTTTAATGAGCTGCACAAATACAATGCATTAAACAAAAACAGACATACATATACACAGCATAGCAAGCTGACATTAAATCTGTATTGAAAGACCAAATTCTATACCAATGAATAGTATTCATCTTTATATCGTATCTCCTTTATTTTTTTAGAAATTGACTGTGACCATTAATCACTTATAATCAACTCCCTTTAAATGAAAACAAGCATTTATAAACAATAATTTTGGGAATTTGGGTGTAGATTTCTCCAAACTGCTTCCTGCTGTCTGTTAGGTGAAGTATTTTTTGGGTTCATGGAGAACTTTCAGGGTGTCTTTTTCCATAAATAATATTAGCCTGGAAGGAATCTGCAGGTTCCCATCCTCTGTGGAAATAAAAGCAGATCCTCTGTTCTAAGGTAACATATCCTTAGACTCAAATTTTGAAGTAAAGATACCTTTGAAATATTTATGTTGGTTTAGCTTAGCAGCCTGTACAATGAAATGTTTCTCTGCAGTCAAAAAATTCAAAGGACATCCCACATCACATCTGTTTATATCATGGAATATGTTTATTAATTTATGTATGTTGAACTATCTCTGCATCTCTGGGATGAAACCTACTTAATCAACGTGGATAATCTTTTTGGTGTGTTCTTAAATTTGATTTGCAAGTATTTTATCTAGAAATTTTGCATCTATGTTCATAAGGAGTACTGGTCTGTAATGTTTTATCTTTTATGTGTCTTCATTTGGTTTAGATATAAGAGGGGTAATTATGGCCTCATATAAAGAATTAGGCAATCTGATGATATTTTCTTTGTGATTGAACAAATAAAGCTTGCTTGAAGATCCGAGTGCAGAGCTAAGCCACTTGCTAGACAAAGAGGACAAGCAGTGATGGCTCATACCTTTAATTGCAATAATTGGTAGTCACATGTCTTTAATACAGACACTAGGGATGTGGACACATAAGGGATATGGCTGAATGGAGAGAAGAATATAAGGTAAGAAGTGACAAGAGCTCACTGCATTCAGTCTGAGGATTCCAAGAGATAGGATTGCACATTTGGTCTGAGGATTTAGTAGATGTAAGAACAAGTGACTACATGCTCTATTTTTTGATTGTTTAGCATTTGCCCCTATATCTGACTTGCTTTTTTAATTATAAAAACCAATTAGAATTCAAGCTACAAGTCAATGTTCTTTCAGTTTCTATTCTGTGTAATGATTTAAGGAGTATTGGTATTAATTCTTCTTTTAAGTTTTGGTAGAACTCTATGTTGAGTCTATCCTGCCCTGTGCTCTTTTTGGATGGGAGAGTTTTGTTACTGTTCCCAGTTCACTAGGGGTTCTTTTAAAATTGCTAATGTGATCATGATTAAACTTTGATTGATCATATATATGTAAATAAATTACTCATTTCTTTTGGATTTTTCAGTGTGATAGAGTATAGATTCTTAAAGCACATCTTTTATATTTCTCTTGGATTCCTTGGTGTCTCTTGTAATGTTGTCCCTTCCTTTCATCTTTAATTTTACTAATGTGGATTTTATCTTCTTATCTTTTAGTAATTTGGATAAGTCTTTGCCAATATAGCTAATTTTCTCAAATGAACAACTCTTTGTTTCATCCATTCTTTGTATTATTTAACTCCAACATTTCTGTTTAGTTTTTGTCTGAGTGATGTGATTATTGGCAAAAATGTAGTACTGATGCCACCCACTATCACTATGTGAGGGTCAATATGTGAATTTTAGCTGTAACAACTTATTTTATGAACTTGGATATCCTTGTGTTTGTTGCACAAATGTTTAGAATTGCAATATACTTTTGGTAGACTCTCCTTTTAGTGAGTATATAGTGTCCTTCCCTTGCTTTTTGCATTAGTTTTGGTTTGAAGCTTATTTTCTCAGATATTAAAATGGCTATACATTTTTGCTTATTGGATTCATTTTCTCAGAATGCAGTTTTCATACTTTTACCCTGAGGTAATATTTATCCTTAGTGGTGAGGTGTGTTTCTTGCATGCAGCATAAAGATCGATCCTGGTTACTAATCCAATCTTTTAGAATGTGTCTTTAAATTTGGATATTGAAACCATTAAAATAAAGTTATAAGAAGTATTTATTGAATCCTGTTATTCTCTTGTTACAATGTGCTCCCTTTTGATTAGCTGGTCTTGTGTTGATCATTCTTGTGTTTTCTTGAGTGTGGTTAACCTCTTCAGAATGAAAATTTTCTTATAATGTATCTATAGAACAGGATTTTTAGATAGAAATTGTTCAAATATGACTTTATCATGGAATCCTTTTCCTTCTCCATTGATTGTGATATATAATTTTGCTTGCTGGGTATAGTAGTCTTGGCCAGCATCTGAGGTCTCTAAGAGATTATAGAGTATCCATCCAGGGTCTTTTGGCTTTTAGAGTCTCCATTGTGAGGTCAAGCATTATTTTAAGAGACCTGCCTTTATATGGTACTTGATCTTTTCTCCTGACAGCTTTAAATATCCTTTCTTTGTTCTTTATTTTTAGTGTTTTGATTGTTATATGTCATGGGAAAATATTCTAGTTCTGTGTACTTGGTGCTTCTTCTTTAGGTTAGGGAATTTTTCTTCTATAATTTTGTTGAAAATATTTTTGTGCCTTTGACCAGGATTTCTTTTTCTTCCTGTATTTCTTCCTTATTCATAGAACTTATTTTTTTCATAGTGTCCTAAATTGTCTGTAGGTTTTATTATTTTCTTTAAATATAATATTTCATTTTCTTTCATCTATCCTGTCTTCACCACTCAGGGTCTTTTTTCAATGTCTTATACTATGATGGTGAGGCTTACCTCTGAAATTTTTGTTTAACTGTCTTAATTTTTTTCATTTCCAGTTTTATTTTAGTTCATGTTTTCTCTAGGAAGTTCATTTCTGTGTTAAATTCTACTTTCATGTCATGCATTATTTTTATTATCCCAATAGACTGTGTGTGTGTTTTCAAGGTCTTTATTAAGGGATTTATTCATATCTTTTTTAAGATCCTTGAATATATACAAAATTACTATTTTGAAATTCATTATTATTACATTGATTAGGACCTATTGTAATACAGTTACTGGGTTCAGTTAGTGGCATAATGTCCTCATTGTTAATGTTTATTTTTTTCTTGCTAGTGTACAGGCATCTGGAGTTATGCTAAAAGGGGTGGTTCTAGGTGTGAATGTCTTGTATTGTCTTTCGTGGGTAGATGTTCCATTCTTTGCTTTTTGTTGCCCTCTCTGGATCTTAGGAAAGTGTAATGGCTACGGTTTACTGATAGGGAGTGCGCCTGCAGGTCAGTGGGTGGCAGAGAGAAAAAGAGATCTGCTGGGATAAAAGCCTGGGAGGGAGTAAGTGAAAGACCCAAGGTGATCTTGTCTACCCTGAAAGGCAGTGTCCTAGGCAGTTGTAGGTTGTCAAAGGAGAGGCTCCAGGAAGTTGGTTGCTGTAGGACAAGGAATATTTCTGAAAAGTAAAGAATAAAAGGGTTAGGTGTAACCTGAATCTATATCAATTGTTGGATATTGAGATTGGCTTTCAGATCTGAATGAAGAGACACCATTGAAAAATTCACACTAGAAAGCATCAATTATGGTCCAGCCAATTTGCATTATGGATTCTAAAAATGAAAGTACTTTATCCAGTCAATAATTGCTTTTTTGAAATGGATTATTTTTCTTATATGGAAGAATAATTGTGTATTTAAATTATTGTAAAATTGAGGTGATATTTTTATAGAACATTTCTCCATTTCACAGATATTTCAACTGGTGAAAAATGTAAGCCAGGGGGGAAAACTGTCAAGATAGGATAGAGAAGAATATTTCAGTCTGAATTTTTGTCAGCTGTACAGCAGTGCATTCAACAACCATGTGTCTTTTCTCTGTTTGGCTTTTACTTTTACAGAGTGATGGATGGTGCAGATACTTTTGATTTAATAAAAATGTCTTCTCTATGTACAAGGATTGTGGAACCAATATAAAACAATGTTTGCCTTGGGTTCCATATCATTTGGGATTAAAGTAAAACATACTACAGGAAATCTGATTTGTCCTGGTATATATGGTAAGAAATCTACTGGATCATTTACCCATGGATAGATTCAGCTGTAAGGTGAAATTCCATACAGTAATTTTGGCTGAATTTCCCTTTGGTTCTCTTCAGTCTGATACATTTTAGGTATTAACTTGCAGTCATTGACTATTCAGGCATAGCAGCAACAAAAATGAAGATAGATGGTATGAATGATATGAAACTTCTTCTGAAGTACCAAAGAAAGATTTTTAGGGTCTTACAAGAATTTCATTATAAATTCCATTGACCTTCAATGAGTCATATATCCATTTCTGAATTAATCACTTGATGAAAGGAAGACTAGATTTCTTTTAATCCAGTCATATTTGTATCAAAACTTAGCAAAGTACTTATTGAGTTTTCCCTTAGGGACTGTGAGTAGGAAAGGTTTAACTTAGATGTTGTTTGCAAGGTAGAAAAGGGATAGTTAGTAAGAAAGAATCACCATGCTAAAAAAATTCTGCAAGATTTATGTATTTCCTACTTTGTTGTTCTATCACAACAATATCAGTTTGCACTCACTCTTGCAAGTACACTGAAAGTAGTCCAAACTAGCTATTCTGCCAAATTTCAAACATACCTACTTGTGTCTAGTCTTCATTTGTCTGGAGATAAGAAAGTCATGCAGTTTAAGAATAAAGCATCACAACAATGACTAATATGGCAGGATAGCTAAGTTTGATGTAGTTGGCACATATGACTTGGTGGAAATCAACAGCTCTCTAACTGAAGTTGAGACCCATTCAATAAGAAGAAAATGATGCCTAATATCCTGTACTAGAGAACTCATGGGTCTTGGAGGAGAACATACAACCACCACTTCATACTAAAGCATAATAATCCCTAAACACACTCTTACGTATTTCTCATACTCACGGATAAATGAAGTCTTCCTCAACCCTCAAGGAACTTCTTTTTCCAACAGAGGGAGAGTATGACAGAAAATTGCATCCAAACAAAATGCAGAGTTGTAGAACCCAGTCCCAGTGGATATACCTACAATACAATTCCTGCACCTAAAGATAAGGGAAAATTGCTGAAGAGGGTGTGAAAAGACTGTACAAGCCAGAGTAACTATTAGTTTTCTGTGTGAATGTGTCTCCTAGTAATGCCAGAAGCTATACTCACAAAGTATCACAAAATGGCTGTCTAAATGTGAGTTTAACAAGAACAGTAGTAGACACACTAACTTGGATGGATGAAAGTCCAAGAGGCCTCAACCCTACCCAAAGATCTACAGGAAAATAGTACTGAGAGCAGGAGAAATCATCTTCCCTAGGAAAAGGGACACCAATAATTTTTACAAAACTGAATAGCTGGTCATGGAAACATGTATACAAGTATTTTTATACAGTTTGTGCCTATGTATATAAGAATTTGTCTCTATCTATCTATCTATCTATCTATCTATCTATCTATCTATCTATCTATCATCTATCATCTATCAATATCTACACACACACAAACACATCTAATGAAAAAGAGGGCATACACTTGAAAGGGAACAGGAACAGTTTATGGGAGGGTTAGGAAGGATACAAGGGAAGATGGAAATGATTTAATTACATTACAATATCAAAATAAAAAATTAAAAGGGAATATGGTATAATACATAATATTCTCAAGAAAGACATATGTTCTTATCTAGATGGTCACGAGAAAGTTAGTGTTTATCCTCAAGGTATAAGACTTAGATTGATTTTACTTATACACAGGGCTCTCACATAAATTCTCTAATCCCAAGTGGTCATCCTAAGACACATACATGTACATATGAGCAAAGCTATGTGGACTCATCATGTTATACATATAATAATGCATATGTGTGTGTGACAATAATAAAAATAATAAAGAGAGTGGTTTAGGAGTACACAAGAGAAGTTTGAGGGAGGAGAGGAAGGAGCAGGAGGAACATAGATGTAATGTTCATATTTGAAGTTCTCAAAATAGCTAAAAATATGAACAGAAAGTCTTGTCTTGAATGTGTAAAGGAATTATATGATTAGGGTGCTTATTCTGGTACTGAACAAGTAGATGGTTGAATGGACCAAATTGGAAATCTTTATTATTTTAAGACAGGTTGCCAGGTGTGTGCTCTGAGAACTTTTGAAACATAGTAATTACCTGGAGAAATAAGATAAAACTTCATGGATTTGTGCAGTACATGCTATATGTGTGCAATATATATAAACAGTATCTTCATGGTTCCCTGTAATTTTGAAATGGGGTAATCATATTTCTTGTTATTAAGAAAGGTCAACATTACAGTGTATTAAAAACTTTGAAGTCCTACGTTGAAAATCTTCTAGAATTATTTGCTGAAACCATCTGATCCTGGGTGTTTTTTGGTTGGGAGACTTTTGATGACTGTTTCTATTTCCTTAGCTGTTATAGGTCTATTTTATTTGCCTATCTGGCCTTGATTTAATTTTGGTAAGTGATATTTATCCAGGAAGTTGTCTATTTCCTTTAAGTTTTGTGGCATACGGGTTTTTGAAGTATGACCTGATGATTCTCTGGATTGCCTCCATGTCTGTTACATTCCCCTTTTCATTACTGATTTTGTTAATTTTGATATTCTCTCTCTGCCTTTCTTTAGTTTGGCAAAAGGTTTGACTATTTTGTTGATTTTCTCAAAGAGCCAACTCATTGTCTCATTGTTCTTTGCATTGTTTTCTTTGTTTCGATTCTGTTGATTTCAGCTCTCAATTTGATTATTTCCTGTCATCTAGTTCTCCTGAATGAGTTTACTTCTTTTTGTTCTAGAGATTTTAGGTGTTCTATTAACTCACAAGTGTGGAAATTTTCCAAGTTCTTTACATAGGAATTTAGTGCTACGAAATTTTCTCTTAACACTGCTTTCATTATATCCCATAAGTTTGAGTATGTTGATTTTCATTGAATTTTAGGAAGTCCTTAATTCATTTTTCCTTAACCCACTGGTGATTTAGGTGAGCATTATTCAATTTCCATGTGTTTCTGGCTTTCTGAAATTAGTGTTGCTGTTGAAATCTATCTTTAAGCCATGGTGATTCAATAAGATACATGAGGTTATTCTATTTTTTGTATCTGTTGAGGTTTGCTTTGTTACTGAGTATGAGGTCAGTTTTTGAGAAGGATCCATGAGGTGCTGAGAAAAAGGTATATTCTTTGATGTTTGGATGAAATGTTCTATAGATGTCTGTTAAGTCCATTTGCGTCATAACATCTGTTAGTTCCCTTATTTCTCTGTTAAGTTTCTGTCTGGAAGAACTGTCCATTGGTGAGAGTGGGGTGGTTAATTCTCCCACTATTAGTGTGGGGTGCTTAATGTGTGATTTAAACTTTAGTAATATATCTTTTATATATGAGGGTTCCCTTGTATTGGAGGCATAGATGTTCTGTATAGATTTCCTCTTGATGAATTTTTCCTGTGACAAATATGAAATGTCCTTCTTGGTCTCTTTTGATTGATTTTAGTTTGAAGTCTGTTTGCTAGATAATAGGAAAACTGCACTAGCATGTTTCTTAGGACCACTTGATTGGTAAATTTTCCCAACCCTTTTCTCTGAAATAATGTCTTTGAGGTTGAGCTGTGTTTCATGTATGCAGCAGAAGGATGGATTCTGTTTTTGTACCCAATCTGTTAGCCTGTGCCTTTTCATAGGTGAGTTGAGTCCATCTATATTAAGGGATATTAATGTCAAGTGATTGCTATCACCTGTTAATTTAGTTAATTTCATTGTTGGTGATGTTATGGTGTGTATTCTTCTCTTCTTTGAGATTTGCTGTTGTGAGATCATCTATTGTCTGTGTTTTGTGGATGTAGCCAACATTCTTGGGTTGTAGGCTTCCTTCTAGTACTTTGTGTATGGCTGGCTTTGTGGCTATGTATTGGTTAAATCTAGTTCTGACATGAAATATCTTGTTTTGTTCTTCTATGGTGATTGAAAGTTTTGCTGGGACAGGCATCCCTGGTCTCTTAATGTATGGATAATGCTTGACTAAGACCTTTCATTTTCTTTATTGAGAAGTCAGGTGTAATTCTCATATGTCTGCCTTTATATGTTACTTGGCCTTTTTTTTCCTTTGAAGCTCTTAATATTCTTTCTTTATTCTGTAAGTTTAATGTTTTAATTATTATGTAGCAAGTGTACATTTTTGGTCCAGTCTATTGTCTCACACAATAGAAACAGAAGAAATATCAGTGATCTCTTTTTACAAGGCTACAGTTACCCTGATACCCAAGCCACAAAAAGACATTACTAAGAAAGAGAATTATAAACCAATCTCAATCATGAATATTGATACAAAAATACTCAATAAAATGCTGGAAACTGAAACAAAGAACACAGCAGAAAAATCATCCACCATGACCAAGTAGGTTCTATCCCAGAGATGTAGCAATGGTACTACATGCGAAATCTATCACTGTATTCCACCATAAAAAAAACCTGAAAGAAAAAGAAAAAAAACACGATCATCTCATTAAATGCTGAAAAAGCATTCGACAAAATTCAAAATTCCTTCATGAAAAAAGTCTTGGAGAGAAAAGGGATATAGGGAGCATACCTAAGCATAATAAAGGCAATATAC
Source organism: Bramus lutescens (assembly GCA_001685075.1). NCBI lineage: Eukaryota > Metazoa > Chordata > Mammalia > Rodentia > Cricetidae > Bramus > Bramus lutescens. Next base: position 11,938 of record LOEQ01008170.1, read on the forward strand.
AGCAAGCCAACAGCCAACATCAAACTGAATGGAGAGAAACTCAAAGTAATCCCACTGAAATCAAGAACAAGACAACGTTTTCCACTCTTTCCATATATATTCAATATAGGACTTGAAGTTCTAGGTACATCAATAAGACAACAAAAGGAGATCAAGGGGATACAAATCAGAAAGGAAGTCAAACTCTCATTATTTGCTGATGATATGATAGTTAATATAAGTGACATCAAAAATTCTATTAGGGAACTCCTACAGCTGATAAACAACTTCATAATGTAGCAGGATACAAGATTAACTCAAAAAATCAGTAGCCCTCCTTTATGCAGATGATAAATGGGCTGAGAAAGAAATCAGAGGAACCTCACCATTCACAAAAGCCGCAAATAACATAAAATATCTTGGGATAACTCTAACCAAACAAGTGAAGGACATGTATGACAAGAACTTTAAATCTCTGAAGAAAAACATTGAACTAGACACCAGAAAATAAAATGATTTCCCAGGCTCTTGGGTAGGTAGACTTAACATAATAAAAATGGCAGTTTTACCAGAAACAATCTACAGATTCAATGCAATGCCCATCGAAATCCTAGCTAAGTTAGTCACAGAGCTTGAAAGAACAATATTTACCTTCATATGTAAAGTCAAAAAGCCCAGGATAGCCAATACAATTCTGTATAATGGAATAACTTTGGTAGGCATCACAATCCCTGACTTCAAACTCTACTATAGAGCTAATAGCTGCATTTATCTGCAAGTATAAGATTTAGGAATTATACTGGTCTAACAAAGTGGCAGAAGGTAGTCACGTCTAAGATCTTTGAGTTCTCTACTTTCAGGAGGTTGATTATTTTTTCTAGTATTAGTCATTATTTCCCTCCTGTTGCATGTGTCTTAAGCTGCAGGCTACCGCCAATATGTGAGTGCCACTTACTGTACCTTATGGATATCTTGGCAGATTGATCATTATTCTGGTTCGTAGGCATCAAAGCTTAGTAGGACTACTAATTCTTTTTTCTTTTTCAGGCATCTAGTATTATGTAGGGAATCTAGACCACAACATTCTTCATATATATTTTAAAAATCCTAAAATTCTTGTGGAACCAGAAATGATTCCAGATTGTCAAGGCAATCCTGAACAAAAATATTGATAATAGAGGGATTATGATTCCAGATTTCAGGATATTATATGGAAGTATGCTAATCAAAGCAATATGGTTCTGTAAAGAAAACAAACCTGTAGAAAAATGGAACAAAGCAGCCATTCTATACAAAGCAATTTACAGTTTATACCATTTTCTTTTGAAACTATCCACTGATGGACAACTGACGTGCAAATATCTTACTAGGGTAGCCTGTTCTTTTCACGCTACCAGTTGCAGTTAATAGACTCACCACATAGACCCTGCATAAGCCAGAATCACAGGAGTCTTACACGATATCTGTGTCTCCTCCATTCTGCACACCGAACTCACCATTAGGTCCCATGAGTTTTAATTCTTAGATTCTTTAAAGTATTTGTTGTCCCCATCTTTGTAAAGTATATTCTAATAGACAACATCATCTACTATCATGGACTGTAGTAGTACATCCCAACTAGCTTTTTTGTTCCTATTTTCAGCCCTCTGATTCTTATTTGGATTGTACCAGGTATACAAATATTTTGGGTGTCATCTGGTTGGAATAATTTCTCTTATAAAGGAAACTGATTTGAGATAACTGAAAAAAGTGAAAATTCATTAAAAATGTGGAATGATATTAGAATCACTGGATTGAGAATATAGCATAGATATCAAAGTGTGGAAAGAAACACTGTATAATATTAGTATTGGAGGCTGTGACCATCTACAGAACATGCAATGGAAAGACTATGTGGGATTCATATTAGAAACAGTCTGATCTAAATATATTTTCTTAATTTGTTTTCTGATGAATGTAATATACAATCTAGAACACCTTTGAAAATGCTAAGGATGCAGAGAGCCACGGTCAAGCACTCCTGGGCTGAGCTCCAGGAGTCCAGATGAAGAGGGAAGAGAGATTTTATGAGCAAGGAGGGTCAAGGTCATGGTGTGGATAGCCCACAGAGACAGTCATGGGAGATCATGGACTCTGAACCAACAGTTAGGGAGCCTGCATGGGACCGACCAATGCTGTCTACAATAGTGCAACAGTTTGTAGTTTGTCTGTTTGTCAGGCTCCTAGCAGTGAGATCAGGACCTGTCCCTGGCACTTAGCTGGCTATTGGGAACCTGTTCCCCATGCTGGATTACCTTGTTCAGTCTTAATGTGTGTGTGTGTGTGTGTGTGTGTGTGAGA
>LOEQ01008170.1:14298-31303 GCA_001685075.1 Bramus lutescens
GGGGGTGCTTGGTTCTGCCTCAACTTGACTGGTCATGGGAACTTCAAGTCCATGGGAAGATTGCCCCTTTCTAAATGGAGACAGAGGAGGAGTGGATGTAGAGAAGAATAGAAGAGAAGCAGGACAGGGGGGGAATAAGAGGAAAGAAGGAGGAAACAGTGGTCACTGTGTAAAATAAATGAAAAAATAATTAAAACGAAAATGATAAGAATGCTAATTATAAGTGGACAAGGGAACAAGGAACAACCAGGGTTGACCCAGTGAAACCAGAATCTTGGCTCAATCTTACAAGTGGCATTAGTCCTCTCTGATACCTTGACCCTACTATCTTGACTCAGAACAACCTTGTGGAGGTATTCCTGAATTCCTCTTCCATCCATAAGTACTGCATGACAGTGTGTCATTTGGTGTTCTGTTATTTGTTTTAAGATAGTATATTGGGAGCAATTTGTAGGCATGGGCATATATGTAGTAAAATGTGTTATTCTTGTGACTGATGAAAAGAATTGTTCCCTACTATGCTACTGCATCCCTGAGGGCTCAGAGTTTCATCTACTAACTATTGGATCTCCACAACTTTTGTGAATAAATGAAAGAATCAATGGATTACTATAAATATAACTAATCTTGAGAGCAACTATGCTGGGATGACTAGCTAGTTTTGTTAGACTTTCAGAAATTGATGAGCTTGTAAGTGTTTAGACAAGAAAATATGATAATTGTTAAAGAGGGATATTGTATTTGCCATGATTAAATAAGTACATCATAGAGAAGCTGTCATTTTTAATTATGAAGCTTTTGGAAAGAACACACTGTTATAAACAGGTGGTGTGCTGTGAATAATTCAATTTGAAATAATCACAAGCAAATAGCTAGGTCCAGTTAACTCAAGATCGAATCTTCTCGTTACAATGTTGATTTTTATGAATGACTTTTGCAGCTCTGGCTTCTTGATCTTCATGCAAAATTAACTTAACTGTCATCAAAATTTCATGGTGTATCAACTAAGCCTCTTCAGCTTGGTGTCACCCATGTGACATATCGAAGTATGACTAGAGATGAGAAAATAAGCTATGACAGAAATGAGAGTATGATAGTGGAAGAACTATGACATATTGATAAACAAACAAACACCTTTTACCCACTGTGAGGAAAATGATAAGTTGAGAGCAATGTTAAAAATAGGACAGTATAGAGGTCCTTATTGAAGATAGGGAAGCCCGTTAACGAATGGAATCACTGTCAGTTAGACAGCAGCTAGATTCTTAAGGAAAATGTACCACCAAAGTAATTCTTTTCATAACTAAAGAAGAAAAGCTATAAATTAGGGCCACTGAATACTTTAAGGAGAAGTTTCTGCTTTACTTCCATTTGTTTCTCATAGCAGAGCAAATCAAATATCTAAAGAAAACAGCCCTTAAAAGGCATGTTAAAATATTTTCACAATATAGGGACTGATTCTGTATAGCACCTATCTGACTGATTTATCTTTTTCTATTATGTTAATTTTGAGTAACTGTTACTTTGGAGGTGAGCATTTCTACTTGTGTCAAGTTTAGTTCACCAAAAATCCCCTCAATATCCAGGCTCTCAAAATCACTTTAAAATGTTATATCTTATACGATTAGTATTATATGGACTATATTTATAAATAAGTATTACTTATTAGCCCATTTCCTCATATAGAAGTCTATTAAATTTCCTTGTCTCCCTATTTACAAATAAAAAGACCCTAAGTTCCATATTAAATTATTAATTTAAAATCCAATAGTTTGATTTTCTTTGGCTGATATTTGTAAACTAAAACACCATGTGTTAATTATCATATTTTGAAGATTTGAAAACAAATTCCTATTCTGAAATGTTTGTCTTTTAGAAAAAATACAATGTTTAAACCACCTCATTGTCCACATATGAAACTATAGTTAATACAAAACGTTTAAATACTTTTAATTTCAAAATGATTACTTTTAGCTTAACAAAAAATTAGACTATTCAACTTTGTGATATCCTTGAATATTCAGCATGGCATTTTTCTCCTGTAGCATCACAGTCATCTTTTCTCAGCACCCAGCAACCTGGGAGAGATTATGTAGAAACTTGTCTACATGAGACACTTCATGACTTGTCTTATTACCTAATTAGTATGAGAGATATGCGTGTTTTCCTCCTGCATACGTTTGCATACAAAAATATATTTTTAGTATTCTCTAAAAGCATGTTTTACTCAGCTGTCCATGGTCGTTTTCTGTACAATAGATGGCAAATTTAGGATTTGAACTTCATTTGGTTTTGATTTTTGACGAGAGCAATGCAAATAATTTCTGAATCAAATGGTGGTGATAAAAAAAGACATGGGGGTAAAGAAGACTATTGACTTCAACAGCCTGCTGCACAAATAGCCAAACTCTAACTTGGAAAGGCACTGGAGTTCAGAAGAGAATCCTGCAGCTCTGTCTGGAAAGAGAAGGCAGCTCCAGAGAGAGCTTTGAAGATAAGATTGCACAAGGGGGCAAGAGAGGCAGGTGAGGTGACTGTTAAGCAAGAATCAAGTCAAGGGAATTGGCCAAATGGAAAATGCTTTTGTTTTCCAGAGTGTTTTAGCATTTAGAAACTGGAACTGAAGATTGTGGACTCGTCAAAACTTCATAGACTATGAAAATACAAAATTGCCAGTAACATTTTTCGTTATTTTTGAGACTATGATTGAATCATTTTCCCTTTCCTTTCCCCCCTTCAAGTCCTCCCACAAAACCAAATCTCTTTCAGATTAATGGCTCCCTTTTCATTAATTGTTGTTGCGTGCATATATGTTTAGCTAAGTATATGTGTATATTTCTAAACACAAAATGTGACCTGCTTAGTCTATATAATGTTTTCAGGGCTTCCCATTTGATGTCGGATAACCAGTTTGTGTACTCTTCCCTGGGGAAGTATTTTTCTTCCTCTCTCTGCGTTCCTTACATGCCCGTCGTCCTTTGTGTATGTGCTTTTCCTCTGTTCGCTTTCGCATGACTGTTGATGTTGTCCTAGTTCAACTCACATCTGTGCAGTCATATTGGTGAGACCTTATGGGTGTAGCTTCTGATATTTCTAGGAGACACAATCTCACAGAAAACTCCCTGATCCTTTGGCTATTACAAACTTCCCACCTCCTTTCTGCAATGTTCTCTCAGCCTTAGTTTTATACATGTATCCATTGGGACTGGGGTCCACAGCTCTGCATTTGGATTCTAGTACTAACCGAAGTCACAGTCAGCTCATCTCTACACTGAAAACTTCTGAGATGAATTTTCTGATTTAACATTCTTATGTCAAGTTGTTGACTGTATTTCAAAATACATGTTTGAACAATTAAAAAATGGAGTGACAAAAATACCTTCAACTTGGTAAAAGGTTTACTCTGAGTCTTTAGGTTCTTACTTTGCCTCTGGAGATTATTATTGAATCAGACTCACAAGGTAGAACTATGTGTTATATTCCTTTGTCATATCATTCAGCAATGAAATGCACATGTTTGTTTTGTTTTCACTTTAATTTACTTCTCTTCTGCTCATTCCCTATTCCAATATTCTCCTGTGCCCATAGACAAATGTTTATGGGTCAAGGTCCACATCTTTTTTCTGTGAATGTCAAAATATGTGTTAATTTGTGTAGAGGAATTTTAACAAACTGAAATATTAATTTTATTTTGCAATGAATCTCATTCCCTCTCTTTTTTGGACACCATAATTTTAAAGTCTGTGCAGATGTGCATGCACCTACCTATTTGCTTCAAACTGATGCAGAGTGATATGTCATACCTGTCTGTCCCATCTTGCTTACTCATTCGTTGTACTTCCTGCTGCCTCAAGAATATTGTGATAAGGACCCTATGGCTGTAGTTTTACATATTCTGAGAGAAATGTTCTCATACATGTGTGAAATGAAAGCTTGGAAATGAAAATTTTACAGATACACTTTACTAACTTTAGCACTTGCGGGTTACTTTTTAGAAAATCCCTATTTGTGTCTACTCTTTTTTAACAATATACCCCTAATACAGTTATCTAACTATGACATGATGCATTTTACAAAGATTGCTGCAGGTTTGCATCCTAGAAATTCTTCTAGGGACTTGCTATTTGCCATCCTTAAAAAGAGGGTTAGCCCTTCCTCTTACACCTAGGAAGGCTAAAGAAACATGACAAATTAATATTATGTGAGATGTGAGGTCATATCATGAAAGGTCATTTGGTGTCCACATTGAATCCTGGAACACTTGGCTTGGATCCCTGAGCTCCCATGTAAGAGGTTTGACTTTCCTGAGGCCACCATGCCATAAGAAAGACCACCACAGCCTTTGTGATAAACCATAGAGAGAAGGAGGGATGGTAGAAGCTACGTTTTGTAGTGCCTTTTAAAATTTTAATGTAATATAATTTATTATTATTACTATTATTATTTATTATTATTATTTGGTCTTCAAGAGGGTTTCTATGTGTAGTCTTGGCTGTTCCTGGAGGTGAAAGCTAACAGGCAAAGAGCAAGAGCTTCCTTCTTCCATGTGCTTATATAGGCTTTTAGCAGGAGGTGTGGCCCATATTAGATCTGGATTAACGATCAGGATTCCTACCTCAATAATCCAGATTAGAAGTGGCTCTTCTCACTTCAAATTAAGCATCAATCCCTTGCAGGTGTGGCCTCCACTTTTTAGTTTTAGCTATTTTAGATGTAGTTAAATTGACAGATAAGAGGGATGGCCAGGGAACGCCAGAGATGTATTAGCCATTGCCTTACAAGCACTGGTATTGCAAGTATGAGCCAGCATACCTGGCTTTTGAATGTTAGTTTTAGAAATTGAGCTCAGGTCTTCATGCTTTTTAAAACAATATACCAACTGAGCTGTCTCCCTAGCTCCTTTTATAGCTTTACTTTTTGCATTTAAATCCTTGATTTACTTGCAGTCCAATTTCTGTAAGTTGTTGTGTAGAAACCCAGGGCTTCCAGCAATTTGTCCTTTGTCCTTGGTTTGTATGTGGTGCTGTCTTTATTATACCTTACTCACATAGGTCTATTATGACTCACTTTTCTGCTCCAGTGGTCTATGTGTTCATCTGTGCATGAAAACCATTCTGTCCTTTTTATTATGATGCTTAGTGTGCCTTAATATCTAATAGAGCAAATAATTCTAAAATCATTTTTCAAAGGTAACTAAGCTATTTGTAGAATTTTAATCTCTGAGTACATTTTAAATAAGGTTTATACAAAACAAATCCAGCTGAAATCTTTATTAAAATTACTTTGAATTTATAGGCCAATTTGGATTTTTAAAAAGTCATTAAGAGAGATGGTGGTAGCTCATGGCTTTAGACACAGCACTCAGAAGGCAGAGGCAGGTGGATGTCTATGAGTTTGAGGCTAGCCTGGTCTATGGAGCAAGTTCTGGGACAGCCAGAACTACACAGGGAAACCCTGTCTGAAAAAAAGTAAATTAAGTTGACATCTTTAAATACTAAGTCAGCCAATTAGGAATAAACAATGCTATTTATATATTCATGTCTTCTTTTATGTTGGTTCATAGAATAGTTTAGCTGTAGTGGTCTTACATAGTTGTAAAAAAGGTTATTATTACTAGAAATTTCTATCAGATTTGGTTTTCTCACTACTGTATCTTAATATCTGAACATATTTTTCTAATTGGCAATATAGCATAGTATTACTATTTTATAAACTAATGTAATCAATGACTTTGCTTGATTCTCTTATTAGTCCAGAATTCACTTGTGATTTGTGTAGATTTTATGAACTTTATCATTAGCATTTGTGAATTATAGATTTATCTGTTCATAAGAAGGTGTGGTGGAATTAATTTCCTGCTTTGGAGCTCATGCATTTGAAATGCATTCCAAGAAATGTAGCTTGGGGCTTCAGAGTATTATAGTATACAGATGGGCATTTTCTTGACAGAAAACTGTTATGTGCCAAAGGAAGGAAGCATATTCCACATGTTTCTCAAGAACACACTATGAAGTCCGATATACTGATGTTTTATTCAGTTGTGGTTCATAAAATTTAAGAAATCTCTGGAACACAGGCGAATTTGAAAGTTTTGTTCATTGCATTTTGAGCAAGTTGTTTATTCCCTTCCACAATCTCTTCTCAGATACACCCGCCATTCCATGCCCTTTCAACCTTGTGTCTTTATTTAAAAACAGACATAGAGTCCAACTTGTGTTGTCCCTATGTTCTTTGGCACGTGGCCATTCACTGAAGCATGTTAGTCCCACCAGGAACCATATCCCTAAAGAAAACTTTGCTTCTTAGCCAGGAAGGATGATTTCTTCTCATTCACTCTTTCCATGCAGGAATTTTGTCTGCCTTGGGTTTGAATAGGTCTTGTGCATGCTGTCACAGCTGCCATGAGTTCAAATTTAGAAAAATTTTAAAAACTTCAGCAATTGCTAATTGACCACTACACTGCTTTAGAGGACACAAAAGTTTTAAAAGATAAAATTCCATGAGAGAAACTTAAAGAGTGAGGTGAGAGTTTGGGCAAATAGACAATTATTGAACAGAATATGTATTGTGGAATGTTACTTGAGCAGAGAAGTGAGTCCCAAACGTTGTGACTATTTGAGTGATGTAGGAGGGTCATCTGTCTATTTGTTACTTTCATTGGTTAATAAAGAANGAAGAGGCTAGATATAATGGGCCGGGCAGTGCTTAAATGAATACAATTTATGTGCTGTCATTTCTGGGTATAAGTTATCCATGCGAGATCCGGGTGGGATGAAATGCAGGCCTGCTCGCCTCTTCACTACATTCAAGGATAGATCTGAGGATATGTTTACGTTTCTTTCACTAATAAATCTCCCTTATAACATTTTTGTTCATTTTCTGCACAGCATCTATTAAAATCGTAACCAACACTTTCATGAGTGCAATATACTATTGATTATTAGGGACAAAGAAAACTTGGATAAAGTTTGTCCAAATTTTTAAAGATACTCCAAACTATTTCAGATAATGTGTTGATTCCTAACATCCAGAATGGAGCATCCATAGAAGTCAAGAACCAAAAATCACTATGCACATGTTTGTCAATGAGTTAGATGTCAAGAAAAAAAGATAGACTGAGAACCATTTTTGCCTGTACTTTTATACTATTTGTGGTGTTATGGAAGGCTGTTTTCAGAACATTCACAGAAAAGGTAAAGCTGATTATCATAATATCTTAGTTCCATTTAACTTATTCTGATAGCTTGGCATCCTATAAAGACATACAACAGTGTTTGAAAAGATAACTGAATGTAAAACAGACAACATAAGTAGATGTCCAATAAGGTTATCTAAAAAGTAAATCAATCCCGAAGTGTGAACCAGATTCAACCTGACTCTGAGAAGAGTAGGAAAAATGTTAAATGTTAGACACATATGTGCTGACCTCGAAGCCCTTATTTATGATGACTGCATGGCCATCTACTGCATTATTAAGTTTCCTTTCCTTTGGGAATGTATGAGCATTCCACTACATGGAGCCAAATGCCAGTGTTCTCCTGAACTCTTCACACTCCTTGATAGATTTGAAGTTAGTATATTTAAGCAACTCAAATTTTAGTGATGATAGTTTATTACTTAAAACCATTTAAATGTGTCATATATATGAATATGTATATATGATATCAGCTTACATTATCTACTTGGAAATACCTTTAAAATTTTTAAGATGTTGCAATGAATTTTTATTCATTTATTAAAGCACTGAGTATGTTTGTTTACCTTCAGATATTTACCTTCCAATTAGTTGGCAATAACAACCCATTTACACTGAGGAAGATGTTGACATAAAAAGCCAATAATTTAATGAAACTTTTTGCATAATTAGAAAACAAGATTAAACACGGTAATCTTGACATTTTTCGGGTGCTGAAGATTATACTCAGAAAATAGCATATGCTAGTGAAGCACTCTAAAACTAAGAGACATCCTCTTCTTGCTTTTTTCTTTTCTTTTCTTTTTTCAGATGAGATATTCCTATAAATATAGAACAAAGTGTCCTTAAGCTCATCATCATTCTGCCTCATGGTTAAGAGCTGAGATTATGGACTACCAAGTATCACTGTCTTAAGACAAAGGCAAAACAAAAAAAAACCAAAAATCCGAACAACCCCCCCAATATTTTAGGAAACCTTTATGCATGGATTTGAGAACAGACTAAGGAGGGGAAAATGTCAAGATATATTTTTTCTTTAGATAGCTGCTCTGGGGAAGGATGGCTGAATCAATGGGAAAAGGAGGGCTATTTCATGATCTCTGGTATTTGTAACTATGTGAGACATCTCTGATACTAGACTGTGCCTCACCCACACCACTTTTTACAAACATAGGCATACATAAAGGAAAATATACACATTTTTCATACTAATTGATGTATTGATGTAGAGGAAAGGAACAAGGGAAAGTGTGACTACAGAAAGGTAAAGAGAAGTATCTAGCCAAGAATTTCTTCCTGGGGTCTCAGCTTGAAGTTATTTTGAACTCTTAGATACTGAGCTTATCTATGTTTCCAGAAATATTACTGATCATTCTTTGTTAGTTCCAAACATGATATATACTTGAATCTTTATCTTATTTCCCCTGGAGGCAGTTTTCTAGGAACTTGACACATTATTAGTAATAAAGGAAGATGCTATTACTATCTGGCAGACTAATCCCTACAATACCATCTTTATTTGTAACTTCATAATTCCATCTGTCTATTGTGTTCCATCTACTTCCTTTTAGGATTCGCAGACACAGTTGTATTCTGAAAGAATCTCTCCTCAGATTATTTTAAATTGTATTAGAACTAAACAAATGTAGTAAGGATATGCATCACTAGTCTTTGCCTTCCTGCTTCTTCACTATTTTTCAATAGAAGAAAAGTACCTGATATCCATTATTTACTTCATGATAGAAATAAGTTAGCCTAAATTGGTAGCTCCTGGGGACACTTATATTCATTTTGAATTAATAATTATGATTCTTTCATTCATAGTCTAGCCATTGTTTCCAATTAAACAAGTTCCATATCTGAAAGACATGATGAATAAATATTTGGAAGAGCAGAAATTTCTCCAACTTACTTTTATAAAATTAATGATATCACATGCATTTATTACATGGTGGAGTCTATGCTGTGTGGTGAAGAATAAATTCTTCATGGAATCTGTAACTGAGAGTGATTTTAAAAGTAAATTTTAAAGAAGTGGGGGAGGAAATAAGTCAAGAACTTCACTATTTGGTTCTCTCTTTTTCCTGTTTATTGCTTCTTGTTTCAACCAGATACAGTTTCTTTGGATAAATCTCCTCTTCTGCCATAGTGTTCTGTTTCCACTGCCCTGGGGACTCCAAGTAGTTCTAGAATTTGCAAAGTATTTGCAGAAGGAACTTTAGGCGGGTGTAAGGAACAGATTGTGTCATTGAGTAGGAAATAGAATATAACATCCAAAGGTCATTCCTGGTTGAGGATGCAGATATATATTGATTGTTAGTTCCCATAGGGGTAGGCAACTAATTTGTTATACACTGTAGTAAGGTTGTACAGCATTCCATCACTTTGAAATAACTGCCACCAACATTTTAGTATTGTAGTAACCACAGAAGAAGCAGACACAAGGATTCCCAACTTTTTTTTTCCCCTACGGAGAAAATGCAAACATACCATGAGCTCATTATCATAATTATCATAATTATCATTAGCAAATTTCTGACTAGAAAGTTATATTTCCTTTGATTATGCTTCAGTAGCCAAGTCAAAAAATTCAGAAGTACTAAGTCTAATGATAATATTGTATATAATAAATTATAGAAGAAGTCTTTGGAAAGAGATAAAACTCAGTGAGGTTGCTTTTCTTACCATGATGAGAACCTAGGTTCAATTCCCAGTAATACAAGGCAGAAAGAATTCTAGAGGAATCCAGAAAAACACCAGGAACAACACAAGATGTTTCTATTTCTTTTTAAAATAAGACTTCTATTGGAAAGCCTTTTGAATTTCAGAACAGCTGTGTAAGTGCATGCAACTGAAAGTGATTTATCACTTTTGATTGTGTCTTTCAAGATTCTGTACAATATCCATGACCCAACAGGGAGAAAGTTCCTAGTTGACAAGGGAGTCATTTTGTGTATTTAAACCTTTCTGGAAGGTTCAGTGCTCAATAAATGATTTCTGCAAGTAGCTGTGAATGTAGACATAGTACTTTAATCACTGATGTTAAACAGCATGGCATGCGTGGTTTCTGAAGAATAATATAAGTCTTTTCTTTTGGAAATGCTATTTATCCTCTTTTGGAAGAGCTACTACAGGTACATGGTTTGTGACAGGCTTAACATATATATGAGCATATGAATTATAAATTGTTGAAAGCCAAACAAAACCAAGAGGAGTCAACCTGATGTCACTTAGTGAAAGTTCTCAAACACTTCCTCTATCTTGATTTAGTCACAGTCTGGTGTGGGAGAATTGTTTGTATTCTGTCAATCATGTATTTTAATAAAATGCTGATTNGCTACAAGAGCTAATAAGAAGACTGAGATAATGGGCCAATCAGTTTTATAATTTTTGGAGATCTCTGTGTGATTTTCTTTGGGGCTTGCAGGCTGTGAGGTACCAGGCGGGACAAAAACCCCAACAAGCAGGCCCCTCATGTTACAACAATCTATTACCATTTTCAAAGCTATGTCTTATAGGTCATTGATTTGTTTCAAAATGGGAGGATGGGCTAGAAACCATCTTAAGGTACACATTATTAAGAAGCTATGTGAGAGTTAAGGAAAATACCTGCTTGCACTTAAATTAATCATGGATAAAGTAGATAAGTGTTTTAAAATGAGCAATGGAATTGAAACAGATCTTAGTTTAAAAAATAAATTTTGTAAAAAGAAATTCAAGTAGGTCAGATGCACTCACTAAAATAACTGCAGCAGCCTATTTTACAAAGAAAGTTACAATGACAGATTGAAGGATTTGATAGAGTTGTTTTTTTGTATCTTTGAAACTGATGTTCTTGTAGTTAACCTCCTGGAAGTCACAACAGTGCTGTGTTCATTAAGCTACAGAGAACTAAAGCCTTATTCTTTTCATGTGCTAATTCCTTTAGCTAGTATTTATTTGAGTGTGCTACAGTGGATTTATTGTGGTGGGTAATGTTTTTAGGTCATAACAATATTGGGATTGTCTGTTAATATAATTTTAGTAGTGATAGTTATGACTATATTTTGGTTGAAGGTCTAATTTCCTGCTTATGGATGATTTTTTAATCAATCTACTTTTCTTAAAATGACAAATCTATTGGACCATAGTGCTACAAGAAAATATAGCAAATTTCTAGGTATCTATCCTTTTGTTAACAATATTATTTCTAAATTCTATATTGGGCAGAAATCTAGATGAATCACTATTCACTTTAAAAAAATCTGATTAATTGAAAATGTGCCTGAATTTTATTGCCCAGCTGAGAATACTGTGATGAAAAGCAGAAAATTTAAGGCCTATAATTAACTACTTATATGTTTCTTCTCCTTTGAAGTAATGTCCTTTAAGTTTTCTTCCAATTTGAAACTGATGAAAGTATCCTAAATCATGGGCAGGAATTAGAATATCAGAGTTGAGAATAGGGAAATTAATTGAGACATAGTTATTTAGAACATTAGTATTCAGATTTAGTAACAATTGCATAAAAAGAATTGTGTAACCTCCAATGTTTTCTTGTGTTGTTCTCTCATGGACTTTGGGGTCTTTGTATTTAATGAAGAGAATACTTGATTGTCTGTTAAGCCCATCAAGTATCATGGACACAGTATAGACTTTCAGTGGGCAATTTTTATATATTTTACTTAGTAACATCTACGAGGTCAGTGTACCCTGAGTACTCTTAGTTTGAAGTTCTCCAAAGTAGACCTTGAGAACAGAATTTGGGTATGTCTCAATTACTCATTGTTGACTAACACAGCACTCTAAAGGTTAGTGTCTGAAAACAGTACTAGTATATGTTTTCTTCATGATTTGGAATTTTGCCATGACTCAATGAGGATAGCTCTGCTCCACTTGGGTTCTGATACGGGAACTAGAACCATTTGACTACTCAGTCATGTGCATTGTGTTGATGCTGGGTACTGATGGGAACAATGATTAGTGTAGCTACAACTAGTCTTTCTGTGTAGTTCAGCTAAGCAGCTCAGTTTCAAGAGTGTCTCTCAAAATAGCCAGAGAGGATACTATTTCTTGTCATGACTTTGTTTACCGCTTCTGCCTTGATCATAAAATAGCCCAGATAAACACTGAATATTTGGTCTTTAACTTCATGTAATAATATCCATGTCACCTTATAAAAAAGTTTATGACAGTAGTTCTCTTTATTGTCTCTATTTTGGTTTTCAAGTCATGAATTGTTTCTTACATCTGTTTGTTTGCTTTTTCTTGATTTTCTATAAGGGATTTGTTGATTTCTTCCATCTTCCATTTTTCATTTGTCTTTTCCTCAATTTCTTTGAGGAAATTTTTCATTTCTTCTTTAAGGGTGCCAAACAGTCCCCTAAAGATATTTTTAGGTCATTTTCTTTTGATTCCTCTATATTTGGGTTTCACTCTTGCTGTTGTAGGGCCACTCGTTTTTGTTAGTGTTGTGTTGTTCTTTGCCGTGTTGAGTGTGTTCTTACCTTGTCTATCCATCTTTTCCTCTGATTGGTGTAGTTGGGGCTGTGTCTCTGGTGAACAATCTTCCAGGTGCCAGTGGATCCAAGGCTCAGATGCTCCTCGTGGTGCAGTCAGGGTGACAGTTCCAATTGCCCCAGAGGTAACGTGGTGTTCGCAGAGGTGTGTTCCCTCCATGGTTGCTCCCTTGTACTTATGTCTGTTGAGGTCATTGCTTCAGGCCTGCTCTAGCAGAGGTCACTGGCTCAGGCATGCTCTGGCAAAGGTCACTAGCTTAGGCCTGCACCCTCAGAAGTCCCTGACTCACATATGGTCCCACAGAGGTCTCTGGCTTGAGCCTGCTACCTTAGCAGTTGTTCTCTTATACCTGCTCCTGTGGAGGTCACCGCCTCAGGTCATGACAGTGCTTTTCCACCTTCCCAGTGCTACGACCCTTTAATACAGGTTCTCATGTTGTGGTGACCCCCCACCATAAAATTGTTTTCATTGTTGTTACTTCATAACTATAATTTTGCTGCTGTTACAAATTGTAATATAAATATGTGATATGCAGGATATCTGATATGCAAGACCAAAGGAGTTTCAACCCACAGGTTGAAAACTGCTGGCATGTGAGATGGGATATATTAGTACACTCTGCTGCTAGGCATAAGCAGTTGATTTAGGAGCTGATTATAGGAAATGTTGTATGAGGGGATAGTAAATAAGAGATGAAAAAGAGCCACTAAAAGGAAAATAGTGGGAAGGTGACCATTGTGAAAAGCTAGTATTCAATTAACAAGGAACTAATTTTATTTTATTCATGTATTTTTATTTACTAAAATTTTCTCTTATTCATATAGTTTTTAACAAGCAACTCTTGATAGATTATATAGAACACTCACTAGGATTATGTTATGGGTGAATAAGATAATGGGATATTTATTCACCATATATTATTCTATATTGTTTAATATATTGATATGATGATGCTTTTGCCCTTCAGGATTGCTTTTCAGGATGTTGCACATATTCCTATATCCATAGACAATTCTTGGACTAAATAATACAACTGCTCACAGTTGGGAGTATTTGACTTATAGAGGAACTATCCATGAAGTAGTATGGAACTTCTAGGCGGACTCTAGCAGTAATAGCTGAAGACAATGACAGCTTCTATCATTGATACATTTCCTAAGACCCATAAGCTAACTTGTTATTAGGTTTATTTTGCGACATAATGATGTATAATCAATTGTCTTTTCTACTAATTTTTTTGCATTTGACTTTAAAAAGTAATAGTATAGTTATCACATGACCTCATTGCTCTCTATTGAGTGTCTTATTTTAAAAAATACCTTTATTGTGTTATTTTTATAATGTGTATGTATGTGTGGGTGGATACATATGGGTTATGTCACATGCATGATATCAGAGGACAGTTCATGAGATTCAGCTCTCTGCCTGTGCCATGTAAAACTCAGACATGGAACTCAAGTATGGCAGGCACGGGGCAAGCAACTTTACTTGCTGGGTCATCTAGCCTAGCCGATGGGGTATCTTCTTTACAAAGCTTGATGATGTTAAAACTGTTGCTACCTTTCTTGTGAACAACATGAATATTTTATAATACTAGGAAACAAATCTATGTAATACTGAGCTATGCTGGAATTTTGGAATATTATAGGAACAAATGAAAGGAAGTGCTATGAAATCTGAAATACCCTGAATTCATGAATTCAGGTAAGTGACGATTAAGAATTTGGGCCTTTAGGTGATTAAGTCACTATGGCAGAGCTTTCATGAATGATAGTACTTCCCTTACATAAGACTTGTAATAGAGCTGCAACATTCCTTTCGTTCATTTACCTTTCTCCATATGAGAACAAATCAAACACCCCTGATACAGAATGCAGCAGCATTTCCTCATCAGATTCTAAATTCACTGACACTTTGATATTGAAATTGCAGTCTCCAAAATGCTGAGATATCATTTTTATTCCTTATAAATTACATATTTTAATTCTCATATCTTGTTATAGCAGCATAAAAATAAATCAATCAGAACAGTGCTCTTCGTTGCTGCTTAATAGTATGTAAGTCATTAACTTTCTTGAAGTTTGTATTTGGTTAGTAGATAATTATGATGTATAACTGCTGTGGGAGAATTGTCTGTATTCTGTAAATCATGTTTTAAATAAATGCTGATTGGCTAGGCAGGAAGTTTAGGTGGGTCAACCAGATAGGAAGTTTAAGCGGGACAATGAGAACAGGAGAATTCTGGGAATGAGGAAGCCCATTCCTTGCAGTCCTGCCCAGATCACCAAATAAGCAGGATGTGATCTTCCCTGCTGAAAAAGGTACTGAGCCATGTGGCTAACATAGATAAGAATAATGGGTTAATATACGTTATAAGAGCTAATACGAGCCTGAGCTAATGGGCCAATCAGTTTGTATCTAATTTAAACTCTCTGTGTGATTTTTTTTGGGTCCTACCGGCTGTAGGAACTGGGCAGGACAGATACCCCAACAAAGCAGACCCTCATGTTACATATAACGTAGTGGAAAACTATGAGAAGTATATAGGAATAACATTGTATAGCTGAGATAGATACTAAAAAAATACACCCAGTAAATACTAGATGGATAAACATCACTTCATAATTTCTGTGATTGGTAACATTTATTAGATGTTTGTTATTTGTGTTCTTCTTTCATTAGAGAAACAATGTGCTTAATTTTTATACTCCTATGGGTCATACTTATCTTACATGTATATGATACATTAGAACTGAAGGTTTTTGTGAAAGTGTCAAGTTTGGGGTCATAGATAAAAAAGATATAATCTCCAAATTACTATTCACATAATCATGAATGTTGAAATCCATAAATTTTAAAATCCTGAAAATAGTCATCGTGAGTAAATAAGAGTTCAATATTAAAATCCTGAAATTTGTAATTCTACAAAGTACAGTTCTACTTAGAAGAGAGAAGGGTGCTATAAAGAGTAGATGTTTGTTTCAATGAAATATATTAATGTGATTACTATGTTTGGCATTTAGAAAATTTGACCATATTTTTAGGGCATTACCCTAAAAATGTAAAGAGAGTCATTACTATTCAAGATTTCACTGCCATAATGAAGCTTAATACATTTTAGGCTAAAGAAAAATGTTGTTGTTCTTTTTCAGGCATGTTTAGGCAGCCACGGTGGTAAGGCTTTATGGACATAGTTTCTGACATTACTAAGAGCCACAGTCTCACAGCAAACTCTCTGATTCTCTGGCTCTTGCAATCTTTAAACCCACTGTTATAACAACTTGGATCTTGTAGAATTTGATACTACTACAGTTAAAAATTGGGTACTTAAAATTATCAGTTATAGTGATATGCATTTCTATATTCAACTCTTCACTTCATGAGTATGGATTATTTGCTTATAACTTTTAAACTAAATGGCAGTTACCGGTATGCCTGAATATTTTTTTTCTTGTAGAAGATTAAATAAAACAACAACAACAACAACAACAACAAAAAGATACATTTGCTGGCCATTAATACCTACATCTTTACCCAGAGAAATATAGACTTGTTTCTATTTTTGAAAACTCAGCAGTGGTGTGACTAATTTCAACATAGCTATATCAGTTTAAATGTGCCTTGGTGTAATTTGAACCACCCACACAGTTTTACTTTAGAAACATAAACATGTGACTCTCTTTAAAAGTGCCACCCAGGTTTCTTCCCAACCCCATAATGGCTCCCCAAAATTCCTGGAAATTCCCCAGGAATCTGCAACGATGACCCCAGCTAAGACTCCTAACAATAGCGGAGAGGGTGCCTGAAATGGCCTTGCCCTGTAATCAGATTCGTGACTATCCTAGCTGTCATCATAGAACTTTGATCCAGTAAGTGATGGAAGCAGAAGCAGAGATCCACAGCTAAGCACTGGAGTGAAATCCTGGAGTTCAGTTAAAGAGAATGAGGAGCAATCACATGAGCGAGGGGGGAGGGATCAAGATGATGATTGGGAAAATCACAGAGACAGCTGACCCCAGCTAATGGGAACTCACAGACTCTGGAGCGACAGCTAGGGAATCTGCGTAGAAACTAACATAGCCCTCTGAATATGGGTGACAGTTATGTGGCTTGATCTGTTGTGCGATATGGAAGAAGGGCAGGCTGCCAGTGCGACCACAACTTAGCCCTGATACATGAACTTGCTTTTTGGAGCCCCTTCCCTATGGTGGGATACCTTACCCAACCTTGAAACATGAGGGAAGTGTTTGGTCTTGCCTCAACTCGGTATGCCAGACTTTGTTGACTCCCCAAGGGAGGCCTTAGCTCCTC
>LOEQ01008171.1:0-14025 GCA_001685075.1 Bramus lutescens
AGCCGTGCGGGAGCTGGGCTGGACGAAAGCAGGCCCGCTCCTCCTATTACTACAATTCTCTGCTAGGATGGGAGGCAGAGACAGGAGAATTCCCAGATGATTGTGGGCCACCTGATGTCCGTGGCAGCAAACAACAAAGAGCCTGCTTCAAACAAGTTAGATTAGGCAGTGAAGATCAACACCCAATGTGTTGATCTCACATGTGTGCTTTGCATACACACAGGCCTGCACTCACACAGACAGATATTTTTAACAGCATCTTTGTGTAGCCCAAAGTGTTGACCTATATTGTGTTTCTTAAGCCAACTTTGAAGTATATTTTATAAGGTTGAAGAGATGCCTCAGAAGATGTTCCCTGCTCTTTCAGAAGTACAGAGTTCAGATATAAGTACCCACATGAGGTGGCTCACAAATGCCTGTAACTCCAATTCCAAGGGATCCAACACTCCCTTTTGGCCTATGTAAGCACTTGCAACACATGTGCACAGATTCATAAAAAAAAATTCACACTGGCATAAATAATAAAAATAATTTATAAAACATAAGGTATAATTTACACACAATAAAACACATCTTAACATTCAACTGCAACTAAGAATTCATCAGCACTTGGTGGTGATGGCGCACACCTTTAATCCCAGCATGGCAGAGGCAGGCCTGGTCTACAAAGTGAGGTCCAGGATGGTCAGGATTGTTACACAGAGAAACCCTGTCTCGAAAATCGAAAAAAAAAGTTTTCATCAGCATACTCTTGTGCGACGATTACCTTTTTAAAAAAGTGTGTGTGTGTGTACAGGTACCCATCCCCTGGAGTTGGAATTACAGGCAGTTGTGCACCAACTTACACTGGTGCTGGGAAAGGAGGACCTTGAGTCCTCTAGAAGAGCAGCAAGTACTCTTAGCTCGGAACCATCTCCAGAGTCATCACTTTGAATCAAGAAAAAAAAAAGCATTCCCATCACCTTATGTGTTTTGTTTGTTTTGTTTTGCTAACAATCTTTCTCAGCAACAAGCAATCAAAGTTGTTTCCCAGCAAGTCTGTATGTGTGGTGTGTAGCACTGCAAATGCATATGTGTGCATGTATGTTTGACATGTGCAAAAGTTGACATGGGGAACGTCCTCCATCACCTTATCTTTGAGAAAGGGTCTCCTGACTAAATCTACAATTCACAGACACAACTAGTCTAGCCAGCTAGCTTGCTCCAGAATATCCTGACTCTGCCTTTCAAGCACTGGAACCACAGGCAGCTGTCACTCTATTTACGTGAGTTCTAGGGACCCAGATTCCAGTACTTAGACTTGCATAGCAAACATTTTATCCACCAGCCTTCCCTGATCTAAACTTTTATCACTACAGACTGGCCTTCCTATTCTGGGGCTTCACATATATGAGTTCACACAATACGTTCTCTTTACTGTCTTCTTTCATGCACATTTATTTTGTTCATTTACATTGTTACATGTACCAATAATACATTCCTTTGCTTTTTTTCCAAACCTTCTGGCTACTACAAAAACTGTCTCCATGAACATTTAAATGGTGTTTTGGTAAACCTACGCTTTAACTCTCCCTACGTAATGAACACCTAAGTACAGTAGTGCTGAGGTGAATGTATGAAGTTAACTTCATTAAAAAAAAAAAAAAACCACTTCAAAAATGACTGCACCATTCTTCCTGGTCCAGAGGTCAGCTGCTGTTCATCCCCACCAGTGCTTGGTTTCTTTTTTGTTTGACTTTGGTTTTGCCTACTGTTTGTCTGTGCGCCGCATATGTGCCTGAAGACGTCAGGTTCCCTGGAACTGGAGCTACAGATGGCTGTGGGCCATCATGTGGGTGCTGGGAATCAAACCCTACGTCCTTTGGAAGAACAGCTAATGTTTAACTGTTGAGCCATTTCTCCGGCTCCACTTATTTGGTTTTGTTTTTGAGATTGGGTTTCACAAACCCTTACTGTTCTGGAACTCTATAGACTGGGCTAGCCGCGAAATCCCAGTGACCCAGCCACCTCTGCTTCTGATTCCCAGGGCTGGTTGTCACCTATACCTGCCATTGCCCATCTCTTTCAACTTTAGGCATTTTAATGGCTATGAGAGAGCATGACTATAGTTTTAATCTGTATTACCCTGACAACTAATAATGTCGAATAGTCACACATATTCTCTGCTATGGAGTGTCTGTTCAAGTCTTTCACTTTTGTTTTGTTTCGTTTGCTTGTTTTTCAAGACGAGGTTTCTCTGTGTAGCCCTGGCTGTCCTTAAACTAGTTCTATAGACCAACCTGGACTCAAACTCAGAGATCCACCTGACCCTCTGCCTCTGCCTCCTGAGTGCTGGATGAAAGACATGTACCGCCACCACCTGGCTTTTGCTTATTTTTTAATTGGGCTTTTTGTCATACTATTGAGACTTTAAGATTCAGTTTTATTTTCTGTGTGCATATGTGCATGTGTACTTTTACTTGCATGTATGTCTGTGCACATGTGTGCCTAGTGCCTGAAGAGGCCAGAAGAGAGGATCAAATCCCCTAGAACTAGAGCTACAAACAGTTGTAAGCTGCCTTGTGGTGCTAGGAATCAAACCTCAGTCCTCTGGAAGAGTAGCCAGTGCTCATAATTATTGAGTCATCTCTCCAGCCCTTACAGACACACACACACACACACACGTAGAACAGAACAACTTCTGTGGAATTGGTCATCTTCTTGCACTTTTACTTCGGTTCTGAGGTTTAAACTTGGGTTTTCAGATTTGCAGGGCTTCATAATGAGACCCCCTGACTCAAAAAAAAAAAAAAAAGGAAAGAAATTGAGAAACAATGGGCAATCCAGTTCAAAGGAAGCCATTATAACAGTAAGGTGTTTATAAGGATGTGGGCAAGTTTTTGGTTTCTATTTTATGCAGTACTAGGGATTAAATCCAAAGCCTTGCACTAAGAAAGTGTTCTACCAGAAAAGTAAATACCCAGCCCTTGGTTTTCAGAGACAGATCTTGTATGTAACTCAGGCTGGCCCTGAACTTAAGATCTTCTTGACATTAATTCCCAAGAGCTGGGATGACAGGTGACTTGACAGTGAACTGTGTCTGTTAGCTTAAGCTAGAGCTCTCAGTTATTCAAGCATACATTCAGGGTCCTGTGAACATACATACTTTGTAGACATAATTACATCCATCATCAGTCAACATTGGTAATGAAGACCGGTCTATACAATGAGACGCCTAGGAGCAGAACTCAGGGTGGCACAACTGTAATGGACAGCACTGAAAAGCATATGCCAGCACTTAAGGACTTCAGCAGGAAGACAGAAGTTCTGGTCCGGCCTAGGCTACACACCAAGACCCTGTCTAAAAAAAAAAATCAATTTTTAAAAGGCAAAACTTCAGATTCCTAGGAGAAATGCCACCTTTGGATGGCAGCAGCAATAGCCTTGCCTCCTGCCCTTTTCAACAGCCAAGTTTATGTCAGACTTGTTAAGCCAACCCTCGTAATGACATAAACCAACCCCCGCCATAACCTTTTAGTAGATCTCTTACTGGGCCTGTTTCTCTAAGGCTAACTGATACTTTAAAATGTGGAAATCTTTGAACTAGAAATGAAGAAGCTGGGAATGTATTTGGAAGCATGTTAGAAAGGGTCCAGATTGCCTTAAACAGGCTGCTGACTGAAGTGCAGTCAGAAAGGTGCTCCTGTAAGGGCGCAGAGGCAAACAAGCAGACACACAGCATAAACATCTGACTGGGTGTGGTAGCACATGCCTTTAATCTCAGCACTCCACCGCCCCACCTCCACTGCTCCACCAGCAGAGGCTGGCAGATCTCTGTGTGTTCAAGTCCAACCTGGTTTAGTGGTGAGTTCCAGGCAAGTCGGATTTACTGGTGAGATCGTATCTCAAAANAAAAAGTAAAGCAGAGGATATAAACACCTCCACAACAGAATTCAGGTGAAAATATGACAGCTAAAAGTACCTTAGACTAAGAGGGAAATGAGGAAAAACGATCAGCAAAGGAAGGAACATAAGAGGAAAGCTAACCTGTGTCCTAGCCCTGCAAAGGAAGTGGAACTTTGAGACACACAGACTTAGTGAGATTTCTGAGCAATATGTTTAATGTGTAGCCTAGTTTCTTCTTAGCGCTTACAATACCATGTAAGAGGAGAAATAAACCGATGACAGAAATGTTGAATGAAAAACAGTCATGTAAGAAACTGGGCAAAGTGGCACATACCTGTAATTCTAGCAGTGTGGACATGGGGAACAGAGAAAAGCAAATTCCTACAAGCTCACTGGCCAGCTACTGTAGCCTACTCAAAGTTTCAAACCAATGAGAAACTGTGTGAAAAATAAAAGGAGGAAGGGACCTGTGGGCTATTCTTGGTTGTCAACTTGACTACATCTGGAATTAACTAAAACCTAAGTGTCTAGGCACACCTGTGAGGGAATTTTCTTAAATCACTGAAATATAAAGATCCACCTCTACCCCAGATCTTTTGAGGTGGGAAGATGCACCTTTATTCCAGGCCGCACCTTCTACTGGCAGCCTAAGTAAAAGACATGGTAGAAGGAGCTTTGGCTCTTTTCCTACTTGCTCTCTGGCAAGTCCATCCCTTCAATGATATTCTTCAGGATTCCAGCCTATACTGAGTACCAGCTGAGACTGAACAAACACTGGATTCTTGGACCATCTGTTGGTAGACAATCATTTTTGGACTAGCCAGATCACAGCCTATAAATCACTCTAATAAGTACCATCCATCCATCCATCCATCCATCTATCGTATATATAGACATGGGGCTTCATAAGTTCTGTTCCTCTAGAGAACCCTGACTGCCCAATGTTGTTCTCTCACTTCCACACAGATATGCATATGTACATCATACACATGAAGATGGATACACATGCAAAATAAAATGGAAAAATAAGTGATTATGGTTAGTGCAATGAAAGAAACTCTGGCAGTCTAGAAAAATGAACATGCATTAAATGACTACCATTTACTACATGCTTTACATGTAACAATTTAGCTCTCACAACTATCCCATGAGGAACTGAACCCAGGTACTCTGGAAGAGCAGCCAGTGCTCTTAACCTCTGAGTCAACTCTCCAGACTATCCTATGAGGAAATGAACATTCAAAACAATTAGTTCCCTTTCCCAGGATCACAGAATCAGTGAGCAGCAAAGCCAGGACAGAAAAGAGGTGCATCTAATCCCACACTGATCGCTCGGGAAGCCTGCTATGCAGAAAAGGCGGGCAGAAAGCAATGAAAAAGTTAACTTTGGAGAGCTTCTGCTCTAGGAAGAGCTTTCTAAGTTTTCTACACTCACTTAATGAAGGTGAATGTTGGAGAGTATTCAAAAATCCCTTAACACTCTCCAAATAGAACAAAAGGTTGCACTATAATTAACTCAGTTTTATTTAGGCACCCAACAGGTTACTAGACATGTTGAAAATAAAAGGCCATGGATAGCTTGTCCAAATTGTCAAAGTTATGCCCAATTTACAAACATTTTGTTTCTGCAGGTTCATCTTCAGAATCAGCTTTTAGATGTTAAAAAAAAATAAGAAAAGAGAAAGAATCATAATTATGTCACAACATTTCTGATTTAGGATAATCTCTTGATTCAATGTACAAAGATCATGACAGACACAAAGTGAACCATCCCATCCTTTGAGCCTCTTCTGAAATTTATTTCATTTCAAATGATCAATACATGTTTTCATTTTGTTCTTCTACCATTCCAGGCTATTCTACCCCACTTTAAAAAAAAAAAGTCTGAGCAGAAAGAAACAGCAGTAATGTGTGAACATGTCACTGAATTTATAAAACACAGCACTACTGCCTTCAATACCATTACCTTCAGGTTCAACTCTGCAGAGATCGAAGTGCAGAGCCGTAAATGGGACTCATACTGAGGCTAGTGCAAGAAAAGGGTGAGTTTAAGGCTAGACTGGGCTAGCAAGTTCAAGGTCAGCCTAGGCTACAAAAGCAATATACTATACCAATCAATCAAAATAAAGATAAAAATACAACAGCTGGTAGTAGTGACACACAACTTGAATTCCAGCTTTCAGGAGGCAGAGGAAGGCTGATCTCTATGAGTTCAGGTCAGGCTGGGCTACATAATGAGTTCCAGGACAGTCAGAGCTACATAGACCCTGTCTCGAAAAAGAAAAAGAAAAAAGCACGGGGGGAAGAAAAAGAGAAATAAAAAGAGAGAAAAGGAAAAATAAGTGCAATACATACAAACACACACATATTTAGCAGAAGGCTCCAGAACAGAAGCTTTAGTTCAAAACAGTAGTCATCATTTACACCAAGGATTTAAAAGAAAATAATACATTTTGATGTCTAAATTCTTGCCTGGCCTCTACCCCTCATATAAATATGTGACAGCAGATTTGGTGATTGAACCCAAGAATTTGTGCATGCCAGGAAAACACTCTACCAACTGAACTATATCCCTAGTTCCTCACATCTATTTGTAAAAGGAAGCCAGCATAAAGATGGCAAGCTCAAAGCTTGCTGGAACAGCACTTGTCTAGCATGAGAAAGCCTTAGATTTAATCCCCATCACTGAAAGCAAGACAACTTAAAAGAAAATCCATTATATTACTACATATAAAATCAAGAACCAAGTATGCTGATTCATGCCTGTATTCTCAACACTTGGGAGGCTGAGACAGGAGGAGGACTGTCAGGAGTCCTAGACTAGCCAAGGTTACCAAATAAAAGCTTCAGGCCAGCATGGCCTGTTGTAATAGACCCTATCTAAAAATTAGCTTTTAAAGTTGTTACAATTTGGCCTTTGGGTGTAGCTTAGTGGTGTGACACTTGCCTAGCATGTAGCTCGGGTTCAATCCCCAGCACAACAAAGAAAAAAGCTAACATGCCGAGTATCATAACACAAAGGAAACACGGTCTATCCTAAAGTATGAGAAGATAACTTTCCAAGTTCCTGTACATTTTTGTGGTAGTGAAAATATGTACAAACCAACCATGACTGAGACCCTGGTATCACTTACACAATTTACAATTAATAAGACACTGAAACACTGGCAAAAAAAATTCTAAAAATTTGGACATTATAGTATACCCTTATTTGGTTAAATATTTATCGAGCAATTTAGGATGTGAAGTCCCTTGTACAGTTCTCCGCTGCAACAAAAGGAATGGCCACAAAACACATATAAGGAATACGACCAGGAGGACTATGAAAGTTGTGACACTTTGACCATTGTCACAAAGAATTCTCATTCTGACACTTCCCTCTAACCATGCAAAAGACTGCACAGGCACATTCAGGGGGCACAGGGCTGGGCAGACAGTACACATTACCATAGGAAGCCAGCTCATTTAATGCAGACGAACAAGGTCCAAATACTGACTGTGACCTTACTGAGTTTGTTCCTCTCTAAGCAGTGCCTATGGCTTATGTCACAGAACTGCTGGTGAGAATTGATGAGCCAGGCACAATGACTATCGGCTAAGAGCAGACGAATTAGTCTAGTATTGTCCTTAACCTTTGGTGTAACTTGGTTACTGGACACTGTAGAGTCAGACATTTTTCATAATATACCTATTATGATTTAAGATTTTTATATCGGAGCAAAAATGTTTCAAAGAATCAAAGTCACCCTAATGAACTTAAGATGGCAAAGACTTGTAAACAGCTCGCCCATGTTCAAATTCAGTTACCAAACTGAAGGTACACTCCAGATTTCAAAATGAACTATCCAAAGCTGGGCGTGGAGGCACCATCTCTAACCCCAGCACTTGGAAAGCACAGGTAAGACAATCAAGAGTTCAAGGCTAGACTTAGCTACATTTTAACTTCAAGGCCACACTGGAGCATTAAAAAAAAAAATCCAAACTACTCTTCACCAGGTCTCACTTGCAAAGGGGACTTCCAAACACAACACAAAAATATAATAAACATAAGATATTAGAAGAAAAGGAAAATGACTTTTCACAACACAGGCCTTAAACACGGTGTGGAAGTGGCCCAGGCTCAACCACCTGAGAAACTACAGGGTGAGAAAGATGAACTTCAACAACTGAACTACAGAATTAAGACCACTTCCAACAATGAGCCCCCCGCACTGCACCCTGGCATGCCACTCAATTCTGCTTTGACACATGCGAAAACTGAGTCTAACTACCTTCCCTCTTTGGGCACGACAGAGTTAAGGGTCCAGGTAGCTTTGGCCAGGTGTGGTGTGCAGGCCTACAACCTCAGCATTTGGAAGGTGAAAGAAGGAGGACCAGGAGCTCCAGGCAAGCATGAGGTACATGCGACCTTGTCACATGAAAGTGTCTACCCAGTTTGTAAGAAACAGACCCACATTTCCCTGATATAAAAAACCCTATCTTTGTGGATTCAAGTACCCAGAAAGTTTAATTCATTTCTAGTTCCACAAGTTAGTTTCCTTCAGGCAACCTATGGAAAAGGACCACAGTCTGTGAGGAGTTTGTCACAGTTTGGGGAGCATCACACTACCTGCTCTTTCAGCTGCAAAACTTCCATGCTCCAGACTGGAAGCTCCTTCTGATTTAGCTTCCTGTACCTTTACAATCCCCTCAGATTAAAGCTCCAGAAGCGATGCCTCACCTGCTCTCATTCTAGGCACTTTCTCCTCTAATTCCTTTGGAAGCACCCATTCTGCAGAACGATGACTCAGCCATGCAAAGGACAACATAAGGGAGACAGACACCCTTGGCAAGCAACTGTGCTTGCACGTTAACTGTGCAACTAACTCAATAAAGCTGCTGGAGGTGGGTGTGGATACCCATAGCCCCAGCACTCAGAAGACGAGTTCAGAGTCAGCCTGGGCCACAACCCAAGTTCCAGTACAAGACCCTTTACAAAGTAAACAAAACAAGCACTGCACTCTACTTTGCAAAATCAAACTACCTAGGCTATGGGGGCAGCGAGATGGAGCAGCAGGTAAAGGCATCGGCCACCAAGGCTTGACAACCTAGGTTCAATCTCCAGGATCCACAAGACAAAAAGATAGAAAAGCAACTCCAGTAAACTGTCCCGGGCCCCTCACCACACACACACACGGAGAGAGAGAAAAAGAGAGAGAGAGAGAGAGAGAGAGAGAGAGAGAGAGAGAGAATTATCTGGGATTACAGAGGTGAACTAGAAAAGCAAACTGAAGCACCAATGGCTAACATGTAAACGCCTCCTTCTGAATAAAGAATCTACCTATAGTTGACTCCAGCCTCAAACACCCATGTCAAAGAAGCAATCGTGGCAATAGGCATGGAAAGCTGTTCTGAGGAGTTTACACTTTTTAAGATCCCATTTCAGCCATGTGAAGTGGATACTACCTTCATCCCCATTTTACTATTAGTGAGTCACAGAGCCAGTAGATTCACACCACCCCAGACCAGACAGCCTGACTCTAGTATTTACAATAACTACTAACACTCTATAGCTGCTTGTATCTTTCTGATAACTTATCATTTTCTCTATATCAGAAAAATGACTCTACCTCACTTTACAGAGAAGACCAAATATTTGTCCTTAATGTTAATGAAGATTTTTTTTTTCAACACAGGGTTTCTCTGTGTTGCTTTAGAGTCTGTCCTGGACTAGCTCTGTAGACCCGGCTGGCCTCAAACTCACAGAGATCTGCCTGCCTCTGCCTCCCAAGTGTTGGGATTAAAGGCATGCACCACCACTGCCCAGCATGATAGAGACTTTTTTAAATGTTCCACACACACTGAGGGTGTATCTCAATGGGACAGTACTCATCTAGAATGCACAAGGCTCTGGGTTCTAATCACAGCATCTCAGAATTCTTACTTGGCATTCATTTCTTACACTGTCCCTTCCCACAATGTGCAGGAAACACGATACTAGAGAAATGACAGCATGTGACTTCTAAAGCTAAATCACAAACCCAGAAGGGCATTCAGTAAGCTTTGTGGATAGATAAGGCCCTACAAGGAGGAATTGCATCAATTCCTCCAAACAGCCTGAACCAAGCTGTCAGCTATATGGGTAGCCACCATGGAGGATCCACTGGCCTCAGCTAAGCTTTCAGATAACTACACTACCACCTAACATAATCTCTTTCAAGACCCTGAACCACTCAGGCAAGCTGCTTGCACATGCCTGACTCACAGAAGCTAAGAGACACAGACAATGTTTGCTATCTTAAACACCTGTTTTTTTAATTTCAGTTTTTCCTTTGAGACAGGGTTTTAGTTGAGGATGACCTTGAAATTCTGATGCTCCTGCCTCTACCTCCCAGGTACTGCCACTACAGGTGTGCACCACCATGCGGTTTACATGGTGCTGGGGATAAAGCTCAAGGTTGCATACAAACCAGCCAATCAATCACTCTATCAGCTGAGCTCTATGCCCAGCCCTCAGCACTAACTTTGAAGGGAATACATTACACAGCAATAGACAGAAACACATTCATTCTCCAGAACCATTCACCCCTTAAGAATAGTGACTAGTTCATTGACTTTCTTGTGTAGTTGGGTGAAGATTTTATTGTTTTGTGGTTTGTTTGCTTGCTTTTAATATGTATTCATGCGTGAATTGTTGTGTACACATGTATGTGGGTGCACAAGTATGCACACACAAAGGCCAGAGAATGGTTTCTGAGATCTTCTACTGCTCTCTGGCTTAATCCTTTGAGGCAGGGTCTCTCCCTGAGCATTTTTTTTCTTCCCAAAATGGAAGCTCCCATAATCCTCTGTCTGCCTCTGCCTCAGTTCTGTTTCATGGGTGCTGAAATCCAAACCCATGCTTTCTTTTGAAGCAAGGGCTCTTTGCAACTGAGCCACCTTTCCAGCTCTTTTTGTTTTGTTTTCTTGAGACAAGCTGCCCTTGAATTCTCATCTTCCAGACTTGGATTCCTGAATTAGGGAATTATAAGGGCAAGCTACCATGCCCAGCAAGTTTCCTTCATTTTCAGACTCTATTAAAACCTATCACATAAACAGTACCCACTTTCCTTCCCATGTACCTCCATTTGTGAGTCATGCCTTATGTCTACACCACTTCATCTACCATCTATCAAGGTCTTTCTTTTTCTTTTTCAAAGACTTTCTAATTAAAATACAACTGAAAGTCTGGCACAGTGATATACATCTTTACCCCCAGCACTCAGGATAGACATTGGCATGTAGATCTCTGTGAGTTTGGGGCCAGCCTGCTCTACAAAGTAAGTTCTAGGACCATCAGGGCTGTTTACACAAAGAAACTCTTTTTCAGAGGGGAAAAAACAACAACAAAAACAAAACCAAAAAACCAACCAACCAAACAAACAAACAAAAAAACCCAACTGAAGTATTTTCTCAGGCAGGAGACAAAATGTTCCATGTGTCAATCAGCTCCAACTCTCATCCCAAATATACACACACATTTTATATGGAGTAAATATTTAATTTGTGCTAATTTTATATTCAACAAGTATTTGCTGAGCATCTACTATGTCCCAAGAAGGGTCTCTGAAGCTGGAACAAACGAAACAAGTGGAGCATGCCAGGTGCCTTCAGCCCATTTGTCAGGAATCTAATGCAGAAGGATGATGGGCCTACTCAAGGGCCATCCTGGGCAATACAGCAAGAGCTTTTCTCAAAGGGGGGAGTAGGAGGGAAAGGAGGGGAAAAAGGAGCTGGACATGGTGGCTCATACCTATAATTTTGCACTTAGGGGGCTGGGGCAGGGGGACTGCCCTGAGTTCTAGGCTCCACAGTCAAGGTTCAGGCCAACCTGGGCTACAGAAAGAAGTAAACCTATCTCAAAAACTAAGAGGCTCGTAAAGTGCTCTTATAAGCATGAGACCATGTATTCAAACACCAGTGGGGGGGACACAACTCACTCCTAATGCCTAGTTATGCGATGAGCATTAGAGAATGATATAGTGTTCAGTTTCTTTCCAGCCCAAGGGCTCATATCTGCCTTTGGAATATTTATCTGGAACCCAAGCTCAGTTTTTTCCATCTGTAGTGGTCTTTATCTCTCCCGGTGGAATTAAGATGCACCTCAAACACCATCTTCTCTTTAAGCTTCCCCTTCAATCCAATTTAAATAAATAAATAAATAAAAGGCTGCCTTGACATTCTCCAACAATTCTGGGTTTGCACCTAGACTTTATTTCACCTCATTACGACCACCTGTCACTTTCTGCCTCTATACGCCCCTACCTCTCACTTATCTTGATCCCAGCTCAGAAAAACACCTGGCACATGACACGCCTGGAACAAAAAGTCTGCTGAATGAATAAATGAAGTCATTACTTGAGATGTATTCATAATTACTACTGGGTGACCCAAACTTTATGGTTTTGCCCTTTATGGGCTGAGATCCTGTTTTTCACTTTTTTTGAATCCCTCCCTCACAGGATTTGGCAGAGTATTAAGGACAAGGACAGTCTGCAATAAATACTTTTGGATGATGGGAGACACATTACACTGCTATCTCTCATGATTTAACTCTAAATAAAAAATTTACCTTAGTGATTATGACTTTGCAAACCCTTGTTAAACAGGACACTTCTTATAAGTGCTGGCAGAGAACGGACCCGAACGCCTGCCCTGGACTACAGACACTTTCCTTTGGATGTCTCTCTGAAGAAAGCAGTAACAGTTTGCTTCTTTCTAAGCACACCTTTAATCCCAGCACTTAGAAAGCAGAGGCAGGCAGAACTCTTTGAACCCAAGGCCAGCCTGGTCTACTTAGCAAGTTCTAGCTCACCCAGGGCTACACAGTGAGACCCTGCTTTTAAAAAGGACTCTCAGAAAAACAACTAAGTATCAGAAAACCCTTTGATTCACCATGAAAAAAGCAAACACCACTAGCTGGAACTGTGTTTAATAACTTCCAGGCAAGGGTTCCCCTCCCTACAGTGACGGGGCTGCGGGCCAGTTGGCTGTACCACTTCGCCCCTGGAAGGCAGCTGATTTTCAACAATAAAACTGCACAACTGAACTTTTTGGTGGAAGGGGGCTTCTAAAGTAAAAACACTGAGGTCTCACTTCTTGCACATAATGATTACGCTACGGGCTTTAGCTTCAGGCCTCAAAAACTTGCAATTTGGGAACATTCCAGACATCTTATGGATTTAAAAACTATGTAAACCCATGAAGCATAGGTGTAACTTCATATTTAAGTAATGAGGCTCACATTCTTGTCTGCACACACTTCTTGCCAAGAGCAAGCAGGCAAGTAGTAAACTGGCCACCAATCTGTCCTTTAGTAATGTCATATAACAAAGAGAAATCCTGACAAAGACAAACTGCGCTGGTATTTACACACCTACCCAGTGTTCAACATCAGAACACCGGTCATCTCTTCGACCCTTGGTATGTGCAGAACACCGTGTCGAGCGTTTTATGTGAATTCTTTCGTTTAGTATCTACATTCCAACGTAATAGGTACTGCTGTTTCCATTTTCCAGATGAGGAAACGGGCCCCAGATTATCCATATGAAACGTGGGTTAGATAATCTAACTGGAAAAGCTCCACCATTTAAACACTCTATAGTATCGGTGCTTTCTCACGGACCAGGGAGAGCAAAGGTCATCAAACGTAAACGTGTGTACACACACACACCCCTACACACAACGGTCACTACTTCTTTGGCGGTCAAGTTTCAAATTTGCAAAGCCCTGCAGACCTGCCGGCACCCGTGCTGCTATACGGTCTTCAGATCCAGGTGAACCTCCTTGCCATGAGAAGCCTAAGGATTGCACCTGGATCCTTCGGGCTTGCACAAGGGCCGGGAGAAAGCGCCTGACCGGTCCATGCTGATTACACACACCCGGGGAACAGCCAGGGCAGGAACCTAAACTGCTCCCCAGCAAGCGCAGCCCCGCAAGGCGCTGCACAGGTGCACGGTCGCACCCGACTGCCCGGTCGGATGACCGGGGCTTTGCGACCCCAGCCCCTAGGGAAAGGGCGGAGGACTGGAGGACCGCAGGAGGCAGCCCTGGGCTCGGAGCCCGTAGTGCCCGGCCCGCCCAGGGAGAGCACGGAGGGGTCGCGGGGAGAAAGGCTGCTCG
>LOEQ01008171.1:62943-81602 GCA_001685075.1 Bramus lutescens
GAATCCCACAGGTTTCAGTTGGAAGACTGGGTCTTTATCCGGCATCATTGGCAGGGGTCCCTAGAGCCACGATGGATGACCCTTCATCATCTTGATGACCACACCCACAACCTTAAGGTGTACAGAATGGCTGCCTAAGTTCATTATTTGTGTATGCCCTGCGGATCCATTTGCCCGCAAAGAGGAATTATTGAGAAGATGGCTGGGAAGCTTCACAATACCCCACCAACCCCCTGAAGATCCAGCTCAAGTGTCATTCCCTGATCCTGTTAATACTGATGTTGATTCCCCCTGTGCCTGCTAAAGAGAGCCACCCCCAGGTGCCATTCAAGTTGACTTGGATTCTCTTGGACGGAGAGTCATGTGAGACTCTATACCAGACTACCCGCGTGGCCCCATTGAATACCTGGTGGCCTGACCTGCATTTCTGCTCTCGTGATCTGAACCGTGTCTCTAGAGCGACACCCCAGAATGAGGCTAGAAGGTATGGATTTTATGTGTGCCTAGGTCATCTCAGGACTAAGAAGCAATGCACAGGCCTAGAGTCTTCTTTCTCCAAGAGTTGGGCCTGTGTCACTGCTAATGATGGAGAATGGAAATGATCTGTAAGTAAACCAGATTTGGTCACCTTTAGATGTATAAACCCAATCCAGCATGGCCCCCCTGGCCTGCAGTCAAACAAGCCCTGCGTGCCAGGCGACTTAGACCTGATAAAGATTACCTTCACCAACTAGGGAAAACAGGACACACAAGGGTTAGCAGGTCTACATTGGAGTGTAACATATTATAGACATGGAGGACATGCGGGTTCTACCCTCGTAATTCAGCCTAAGAGAGAGACAGTAAAACCACCAATAGTAATAGGCCCCAGTAAGGCACTTAACCAAACCCTACCCTCCCACCCATGCTCTGAAGAGACTGGAGACCCGGACCTAGGCTCTGGCCACCATTTCACCTAAAATACCAACTCCAGGTGATATTAGTTCTTCTTTTGACTTTCAGGCCTTGCATTTTAAATCAGCTAGTATGGTTCAGAAAGAAGAGGCTAGAAACTATTCAACTGGTGGGCCAGAGAATGCAGACTCAATATGAAATTCTCAACCGAGAGATGGGGGAAAGCTAATCCCATTGAGTCAGCGGCCTGCTTGCCAAAATGGATTGTGTTAGGGACCCAAGATTGGGACCCCAGGTACCTAAGCCATTTGACACCCAGGCCCCCCTGGGTGTGAGAATCTAACCTAGCAGGCACCCCACCCCAGACATCCTACCTTATGTACTGGCAAATTCCAAGAAAAGCCGCAAATGGCCCCAAAACTACCTGGCTGCCCAGAGACCTGAGGACAGTCAATCAGAAGCTAGACAAGTTTTTACAGTTACTGGACGGTTTTGTATAAAGTTACAAACATCCCCTCTTGACTTAGAGCCAACTGCAGCATAAGCATATCCCCCTACCCAGCCTGGTAATGTCAAGGCATGTAACTCCTTGCTTGCGGTTTTTCCCTTGCAGTGTGAGAGGGGACCTTCCTCCCTCACCTGCTGTGTCAGTGTGTTGGACCAGGTCCCTGCTTGTAAGTAATAAAGAAACCGTGTGTTTGGATCATAAAGTCGGCTCCTTGGTGGTCTTGCTGGGGGTCTTGCGATGTGGGCATAACAGGGAAAGTTCAGGGCCCTGGGCTCAACATATAACACCACATTTGGATATGCACACACACAGACACGGACACACACATATACAAGTGTTTGGGAAGACGTTTGCAGGTTCTTGGCAAATGGTACGATTTTTTATCTACAGGATTTGAGAATCTATGGACATTTGTATCTTTGTGATGTTTTAAACGTTATTTTTCTTTCTTTCTAATTTTTATTTTTTTGAGACAGGGTTTCTCTTTAGCTTTGAAGCCTGTCCTGGAACTTGCTCTATAGACCACACTGGACTCAAGCTCGTTGGACTCTAGGTCACAGAGATCTATTTTCTACTTGCCTCTGTCTCCCAGGTACTAGGATTAAAGGCGTGTACCACCACTGCCCAACTTTTTTTTTTTCTTTTTTGAGTCGGGGTTTCTCTGTGTAGCCTGGCTGTCCTAGAACTCCCTCTGTAGGCCCTGGAACTCACAGAGATCCGCCTGCCTCTGACTCCCAACTGCTGGGATTAAAGGTGTGTGTCACCACACCCAGCTTAAAATGTTTAAAATACATTTTTTATTTACCATTTTTGTTTATTTTACATGTATGGGTGTTTTGCCTACTTATATGGCTACATGCCATAAGCATGCCTGATGTCCTCAGAGGCCAGGATGCCATATCCCCTAGAACTTGAGTTATAGATGGTAGTGAGCCAGCTACCACATGGGTGCTGAGAATCCAACCCAGGTCATCTGGAAGAACAGTCAGTGCTATAAACGGCTGATCCATCTCTCCAGCTACCCTCTTCAGAACTTTTTTGGTTCATTTTGGGTTTTGTTTTCAGAGATTTATTTTCAAATGTGTGGTGGTGTGTGTGTGTGTGTAGTGTGTGTGTGTTAAGTATATGGGTGTGCAAACAGTATGTGCATGCAGGTGCCCAAGGAACCCAGAGGAATTGCTTCCCCCAGACTGGAGTTAGGTGCTGGGACCTGAACTCTGGTCCTCTGTAAGGACAGCATGCACTCTCAACCACGGAGACATCTCTCCAGATCTTAAAGTTTGCTTTTGTTAATTTTTTTTAATTTGTTTGAGATGGGATTTTGAATTTTAGTCCAAGGTGGCCTTCCTTCCCAACCTCCTTCTAAGTGCTCTATGCTGGGCTCTGGGCAATAGTTCTCCCTAATAAAGTGTCCAAACCTTAATACCCTGGACTGAGCTCTTGATGGTGCTGACTATACAGGACATGGTCATGTCCCTTTATTTCTCCTGCATATGGATGGGATAGTAAGAAAGGAGCATCCAAGAGATTTCCCTGGGATCCATCTTGCTCCTTTCCTTTACCTCAGGGAAGGAGCAATGAGTCACCCCCTCCAGATTTGAGAGCAGTCACCACTACCAATCCTGTGTCTTCCCTTCAGCTTCTCTTCCCAACAGGGAGAAGATCTTAGCCAAATGGAAGGCTCAGCCTCAACTGAGCAGAGTCATCAAATGTCAGTGCTGACTCCTGGAGATGTGACTCAGTGGTCGAGTGCTTGGCTAGCATGTAGAAGGCCCAGGATGCTATCGCAGTGCTACAAACCAAGCAAAACCCACACAAATTAAAGTCAGTGCTGTTTGGTGTCATAATGAANGTTAGCAGGTCTACATTGGAGTGTAACATATTATAGACATGGAGGACATGCGGGTTCTACCCTCGTAATTCAGCCTAAGAGAGAGACAGTAAAACCACCAATAGTAATAGGCCCCAGTAAGGCACTTAACCAAACCCTACCCTCCCACCCATGCTCTGAAGAGACTGGAGACCCGGACCTAGGCTCTGGCCACCATTTCACCTAAAATACCAACTCCAGGTGATATTAGTTCTTCTTTTGACTTTCAGGCCTTGCATTTTAAATCAGCTAGTATGGTTCAGAAAGAAGAGGCTAGAAACTATTCAACTGGTGGGCCAGAGAATGCAGACTCAATATGAAATTCTCAACCGAGAGATGGGGGAAAGCTAATCCCATTGAGTCAGCGGCCTGCTTGCCAAAATGGATTGTGTTAGGGACCCAAGATTGGGACCCCAGGTACCTAAGCCATTTGACACCCAGGCCCCCCTGGGTGTGAGAATCTAACCTAGCAGGCACCCCACCCCAGACATCCTACCTTATGTACTGGCAAATTCCAAGAAAAGCCGCAAATGGCCCCAAAACTACCTGGCTGCCCAGAGACCTGAGGACAGTCAATCAGAAGCTAGACAAGTTTTTACAGTTACTGGACGGTTTTGTATAAAGTTACAAACATCCCCTCTTGACTTAGAGCCAACTGCAGCATAAGCATATCCCCCTACCCAGCCTGGTAATGTCAAGGCATGTAACTCCTTGCTTGCGGTTTTTCCCTTGCAGTGTGAGAGGGGACCTTCCTCCCTCACCTGCTGTGTCAGTGTGTTGGACCAGGTCCCTGCTTGTAAGTAATAAAGAAACCGTGTGTTTGGATCATAAAGTCGGCTCCTTGGTGGTCTTGCTGGGGGTCTTGCGATGTGGGCATAACAGGGAAAGTTCAGGGCCCTGGGCTCAACATATAACACCACATTTGGATATGCACACACACAGACACGGACACACACATATACAAGTGTTTGGGAAGACGTTTGCAGGTTCTTGGCAAATGGTACGATTTTTTATCTACAGGATTTGAGAATCTATGGACATTTGTATCTTTGTGATGTTTTAAACGTTATTTTTCTTTCTTTCTAATTTTTATTTTTTTGAGACAGGGTTTCTCTTTAGCTTTGAAGCCTGTCCTGGAACTTGCTCTATAGACCACACTGGACTCAAGCTCGTTGGACTCTAGGTCACAGAGATCTATTTTCTACTTGCCTCTGTCTCCCAGGTACTAGGATTAAAGGCGTGTACCACCACTGCCCAACTTTTTTTTTTTCTTTTTTGAGTCGGGGTTTCTCTGTGTAGCCTGGCTGTCCTAGAACTCCCTCTGTAGGCCCTGGAACTCACAGAGATCCGCCTGCCTCTGACTCCCAACTGCTGGGATTAAAGGTGTGTGTCACCACACCCAGCTTAAAATGTTTAAAATACATTTTTTATTTACCATTTTTGTTTATTTTACATGTATGGGTGTTTTGCCTACTTATATGGCTACATGCCATAAGCATGCCTGATGTCCTCAGAGGCCAGGATGCCATATCCCCTAGAACTTGAGTTATAGATGGTAGTGAGCCAGCTACCACATGGGTGCTGAGAATCCAACCCAGGTCATCTGGAAGAACAGTCAGTGCTATAAACGGCTGATCCATCTCTCCAGCTACCCTCTTCAGAACTTTTTTGGTTCATTTTGGGTTTTGTTTTCAGAGATTTATTTTCAAATGTGTGGTGGTGTGTGTGTGTGTGTAGTGTGTGTGTGTTAAGTATATGGGTGTGCAAACAGTATGTGCATGCAGGTGCCCAAGGAACCCAGAGGAATTGCTTCCCCCAGACTGGAGTTAGGTGCTGGGACCTGAACTCTGGTCCTCTGTAAGGACAGCATGCACTCTCAACCACGGAGACATCTCTCCAGATCTTAAAGTTTGCTTTTGTTAATTTTTTTTAATTTGTTTGAGAT
This sequence comes from Bramus lutescens, assembly GCA_001685075.1. Lineage (NCBI taxonomy): Eukaryota > Metazoa > Chordata > Mammalia > Rodentia > Cricetidae > Bramus > Bramus lutescens. The sequence continues at coordinate 68,161 of LOEQ01008171.1, forward strand.
GGGATTTTGAATTTTAGTCCAAGGTGGCCTTCCTTCCCAACCTCCTTCTAAGTGCTCTATGCTGGGCTCTGGGCAATAGTTCTCCCTAATAAAGTGTCCAAACCTTAATACCCTGGACTGAGCTCTTGATGGTGCTGACTATACAGGACATGGTCATGTCCCTTTATTTCTCCTGCATATGGATGGGATAGTAAGAAAGGAGCATCCAAGAGATTTCCCTGGGATCCATCTTGCTCCTTTCCTTTACCTCAGGGAAGGAGCAATGAGTCACCCCCTCCAGATTTGAGAGCAGTCACCACTACCAATCCTGTGTCTTCCCTTCAGCTTCTCTTCCCAACAGGGAGAAGATCTTAGCCAAATGGAAGGCTCAGCCTCAACTGAGCAGAGTCATCAAATGTCAGTGCTGACTCCTGGAGATGTGACTCAGTGGTCGAGTGCTTGGCTAGCATGTAGAAGGCCCAGGATGCTATCGCAGTGCTACAAACCAAGCAAAACCCACACAAATTAAAGTCAGTGCTGTTTGGTGTCATAATGAARAGTCACCAGTTACCRGGTGAATTCAGGGTGTCCCTTCTATGTGTGGAAGAACTCAGAGGCCACAGGTRTGAGCTGACAGGAGGGTGGCAGAGATGCACAAGGAGGCTGTGGCTGCAGTGGCAATCTAAGTAGAGCCTGCTTGTTCTCCCCAGGGCATAAATCTCACCTTCAAATGACAAGGAAGAACTAGGAAACAGCTGCGGCAAGTTCCTGACAGCTGGCCAGATGCTTTGGTCATCTGTTATCCAATGCTTAGGCATTTGGTGTCTACCAGAACCTAGGAGTAAATATAGATTATTTCTGCAAAGGAAGGTATGAAGCAATTTGAAGAGAGCAAGACTTAGCTCCAAACAAATGCTAGGACCTGGAAGCTGGGTGTAGTGGTGCTGCCTCCTGAGTGCCTGTGCTGGGCTGCTGGGCAAAGCTGGTTAATCCCAGCACTCAGGAGGCAAGGGCAGGTGGATCTCTGTGAGTTCCAGGACAGCCAGGGCTGCATAGAGAGATCTTGTCTCAAAAGGCCAGCAAGCAGACAACCACATAATAATAATAATAATAATATTAAAAAAGAGACAAATTCCAAACAAACTAGCATTTCAGGCTAGAGAGAGACTGCCTAGTGGTTAAGAGCACTGGATGCTTTTTCAGAGGACCCAGGTTCAAGTCCTAGCACCCACATAATAACTCATAACCAACTCCAATTCCAGTTTCAGGGGACCCAACACCTCTTACTGGCTTTCTTGGGCACAAGGCATTACGAATAGTGCACAAACATGCATGCAATACATATATACAAATAAGATAATTTTTTTTCGGTTTTCCGAGACAGAATTTCTCTGGGTAACAGTCGTAGCTGTCCTGGACTAGCTCTTGTAGACCAGGCTGACCTCCACCTACCTCTGCCTCCCAAGTGCTGGGATTAAAGGCATGCACCACCACCGCCCAACCATAAGATAATATTTTTTAAAGGTTTACTTATGTATGAATGCTTTGTCTCCATGTATATATGCACACCAGAATATAACATTGGATCCCATTACAGATGGTTGTGAGCCACCACGTGGTTCTGGGACTTGAACTCATGACCTCTGGAAGAACAGAACAGCCAGTGCTCTTAACTGCTAAACCATCTCTCCAGCCCCTAAAATAAAACAAAAAACCAACCAAAAACCTAGGACCTTTTCCTGTGAGGCACATCACAGCTATATTTGGCCGTGGCATTCTTGGCATCCACAGTAGAAAGTTAGCACCCCATGGGACCTGTAAGGTCTCTAGTATCAGGTGGCAGAGTTTGCACCACACACACCAGGTGCAGAGCTAGTTTTCTCTTGCTCAGGGCTTTGTACAGAGCTGGGATCATTTTTTTTTTTTAGACAGAGTCCCATGAATCCCATGGTAGCCTCATACTAACTGTGTAGTGAAGGGTGACCTTGGCCTTCTGATCCTCCTGCCACCATGTCATGAGTGACTCTATTACAGGCATGTGCCACTCTGCCTGGTTTATACAGTGCTAGGGGCTTTGTGCATGCTAGGCAAACATTCTGCCACCTGGGTTATATCCTGGCCCCAGAACTTTTATGATCATCTAGAAAATGGGTTGATGCAGTACCTGAAATCGATGTAACCCTCAAATCCCTGGAGACTTGCAAAGCACTGTGCCTTCTTGGCAGCAGGAGATGGAAGTACATTGTCATGCACTTTGGAAAGAGAAGACACATGTTCATAATACTAGATCCCAGAGCCTTCATTGAGATGTCAGGCCTTGGTATTTTCATGGCATCTCTGTCACATTTGGGGTGCTTGTTCATTTCTATTCTCTGGCTCCCTGCAGCATGATGTCATCAGTGTAAAGTGGAATAGGGTAGCATCTTGGGAAACAACGGAGTGTTAGAAGTCTGAGACTTGAAGAGCTGTCGAAGAGCTGACAGCATCCCATGACGAGATGGAGCAGGTGATCTGACGACCCTGATGGATGCAAGCAGTTTCTGATCTTTTCTGCCTCCTAGAAGAGAGAGGAGGCATTTGCCAGCATCGCAAGTGTGTATCAGGTGTCAGGGATGGAACTTACTTTCTCTGTCAATGGGACCACATCAGAAATAGCAGCTGTGACTGGAGTCGCCACATAATTAGGTTTATGGAAATCCACTGCCATTTTCCAAGACCCAGCTGCCATCTTCACTAGCCAGGGTGAAGAACAAAAGAGGAATTTAGTTAAATCATCACCCCAGAGTCTTTCAAAGCCATGATTGTGGGTATTTTGTTTTTTTAGGGATAGACTATTGGTTTAAAAAAAAAAGATTTGTTTTTATTTTATGTGTATGGGTGTTTTGCCTGCAGGTGCCAGATGAGGAGGGACACTTAAAAGAAATCCCACACTAGCTCAGAATAGAGAATAATAAAGGGTTGTTTATTTAGGGGTATTTAGACTCACAGATCACAATCCTCTGCTGGACCGGGGGAACAGCAACCGAATCTTGCAGCCAGAAAAGAAGCCAGACAAGCGCTTTACTTTGGCATAAATAGTATAAGAGGCCACGCCCAAGTAGGAGGGTAACTCAAGTAGGAATTCCTACAGCACTGTCCACACTACATATGGGCAGGCCCAGAGGCCAGAAAAGGGTGTTAGGTACCCTAGAACTGGAGTTACAGAGAGTAGTTAGCTGTTACGTGGGTGATAGGAATAAAAACTGAGTCTGAAAGAACAACTAGTGCCCTAACCACTAAGTCATCTCTCCTGCTCCCTTCCCCTTTCTGAGAATGGGTCTCAGCTGCCTTGGCTGACCTTGAACTCACTATGTTGAAGCTGACCTTACATTTCTGATCCTCCTGCCTCAACTTCCGTGGTGCTAAGAGATGGGTATGATTAATGGCTAATTTGTGCTGGGGATTGAACTCAGGGCTTTGTGTGCCACACAAGCACCTGGCCAGCTGAGCTACAGCCTGAGCCTCAGTGGTTTGTGTTGGTTTTCTTGTTACTGCTGGAGACAAGGTCTTACTTCATACCCCAAATGGACCAGAACTCACAATGTAGCCCGGATTGGCCATGAACTCGAGGCAATCCTCTTGACTCAGCCACTCTTTGGTGCTAGGATTTACAGGCATGAGACACCACATCTGCTTCATAATATTATCAACTGGATTTCTTTTGCTGATCAATCAGGAGTTTCCATTTGGCTTTGCTTATCGTCAAATCTTTTACTCTGCCAAACTGAGAGCCAATGTAGCAATTCTGCCAGTAGCCGGGACATCTATTCCAGGCATGTAACTAGAGGTACTGAAATGAATAGGTTTGGAGAGCCACAGGGCCTGCTGCAAAGCCATTCCAGTCAAGTCTGTTGATTAGTTGATCCATCTTAACCCTGCTCTGACAGTAGATCCCAGCGGAGTTCTGGTCAACAAAAATTCCTATTAACCAAGAGCAATTGCCTGTTTATCACCAAAAGGCCCAATACTAAGCTTCTGTTGCATATAGGCAGCCCTGGCAGATGGGCTTAGATCCCAGGAAAAGGACTGAATCAACGTCACAGGTCATGCCTGTGTCATTGGCAACCTCTTTATGTGTGTGCAAGCATGCGCTAGACATCAAACCCAGGGCCTCAAAGCATGCTAGATGAGTGTCCCACTAAGCTACATTCCCAGCTCTATTATCCTTTCCTGGGAGTATCCAGGCTCCATCACTTCCTGGGTTTTGGAGTAGTGATTGATTCATGCTTAGAAATGGGGAGACGGACTGTCCTAACAACAATCGTGGAGAAGATCAGCCTCTTGTGGACCAGACCTGAAGGGTTTTTTTTTTTAAGATTTATTTATTTATTATACATACAACATTCCTTCCATGTGTGTCTGCAGGCCAGAAGAGGGCGCCAGATCTCATTACAGATGGCTGTAAGCCACCATGTGRTTGYTGGGAATTGAACTCAGGACCTCTGGAAGAGCAGCCAGTGCTCTTAACTGCTGAGCCGTCTCTCCAGCCCCCAGACCTGAAGGTTTTATTGGTTTATTTATTTGTTCATTTACTTATCAATGCTGGAGATAGAACCTGGGATCCTGCACACACTGGGCAATTGCTCTACCACTGACCTGTACCCCCAGCCCCTGCAGTTTTTCGTGTTTGCAAATCAAGCACAAACAAAGACAGCAGGCAGGCTGCTCATCTCTTTGTTCTAGGGACTCTATGATGAACTGGGCATTCTCTGCAGCTGAGGCTATCTCAGTCCCAGTAACTGCCCCAGCCCTGCCTATCCTAATAACCCACTGACCTTCCTCCCCCAAAAGAAGGCTGGCCTTGGTTTTTACCACCCCAGAATCTACACTTTCTATTAAACAGGGGAAGTTTACTCCAGCTCCCACCAACAAGTCCCACTAAGGGCTGATCAAGGGTGCTAGCATTTCCTCTTCTTCCAAAGGACTTCTCAAGGCCTTACTTTCCCAGGAGGTCAACTTTTAATACGAAGGCAGCATTTTCTATGCTGGGGGTTAATTTTATTTTGAAAGCAATGGGAAGCAACTAACCTGTTTTCAACAGTAGAGTAGATGGATGAGGTTTACATTTTTGCAGGACTGCTCCTGCTATTTGGTAGAGAAAATATTAGAAAAGGCCAAGCAGGAGTGAGGAAGAATAAATGATTCTCAGATGCAGTTGTACTAACATGCAGACAGCAGCTGGGTCTTGGGAACAGAGTGGTGGACATCCACAAGAGGGATGAATGGAAGCCTTAGGGCGCCTTGAGCAGGACAGACAGGTAGGTGATAGGTAGATGTCAGGGGAAAAGAGCTTATTGCTATAAACAGGATTGACTTTTGTTTTGCCTACACATATATCTGTGAGGGTGTTGGATCCCTTGGAACTGGACAGTTGTGAGCTGCCATGTGGGTGCTGGGAATTGAAACTGGGTCCTCTGGAAGAGCAGCCAGTGCTTCCAATGCTGAACCATCTCTTTAGCCACTAGACTCCATGTCTTCAATGATTTTACTGGGGCTAAAACAGACAGGTTAGGAGCCAGAATGATTGGAGTAGGTCAAAGTTCTGTTCTTTGAGGAGACTGGAGGCAAAAGCAGCCTTTCTTGACATTTGGGTTATGTTAATTACAAAGCACTAACTCCAAGCATTTTGACTGGGGAAGCAGTTTAGACTCTCTGGCCTATAGCTTTGTGAGCAGGCAGTGAGGAGAACTCAAATCCTCAAATCCAGGGACACCTGTTGGAAGATGGTTGTGCTGCTCCTAAAATTATACTCTGCAAAGCCCGGACCACCCTGTTACATTTGCACATTCACCCAAACCTTGAAGTACGGTCGCCAGCCATTTGTGTCCATGAGCAAAGTAGAACATAAGCTGCCGGCCCTGGTTGTGCAAAACAACAGCAGGGACGAGGCTTGGAGGCAAAGCTCCACGCCGCCCCGGTGAGGTCTCTTCAACTGTCCCTCCTCTCTTGTCACATCAAGCCTCCAGCACCTTCCCAGTGTCTTAGTGTTCCCCCAGAATCGTCTAAGCGGGTGGAAGGAACCACAGTCTTTAGAATGAGATGAGGTTTTAACCCATCTGAGCCTTTCTACAGCAAGAACAGCATTGAGATTTCACTAAGAAAAAGAACTTGCCGCTCAGTTACAAAGAGTAGGTTCAACTCTCTGTGCCCTGTCCCTTTTGCCTCTGCCTCTGGTTTCCTTTGCTTAAACAAGAATATGGGCAAGTTACAACTGCATACATTTATAGCTACAAAGTAATTTTATGGCATGTATATTCATCCAGTGTGGGGTTGTAACACCTCAGAGGCACCTGCCTGTGACATTGTATCCTTGGACTAGCATCTCTCCAGTATCTTCTCTGGCCCTCGGCCTCAGGTTACTTACGGTCACACTGTGGTCTGATCTGTAAACCACATATGGTTGTTACATGTAATGAGGTTCATCTGTGTTGTGACGGTTTCCTTGCACGTAAGACTGAGTTGCATTACAGAGTGTACATATGCATTACAGTGTTTTATATATGACATATATATCATATATAAACATATGCATGTGTATATACATATGTTGTAAATGTGTAGATACAACAGTGTATATATGTGAACATGTATGTATATATATTGTGGATGGATACTACCCATATCTTACCCATTCTAATTAGTGTTGCAGTAAATTCAGGGAGAAGATAGCTCTTTGAGATATAAATGTTACCTTGTCCTTGGATTTAAGTCCAGAAGCAAGGTTGCTGGGTCATATGGTAATTCTAGATTTTATTTCTCAAGGAATGTTGCCTCAACTTTTCAGCTAGGACTCACACTTATTTTGGGGTGAATCTCAGGCATGGACAGGATAAAGCAGCTTAGGGACCCAGGCATTTCTATCTGACCTTGGACAGCTTTTCTCTGAAGCTTTTGCTTGACTGACAGCATTCTTGTCAAGCCTGTATCCTTGTCTATGGCCCTCTTCCTATCACTCCCTTCCTCTGTCCCATTGTACACTATTTTCCCTGCTTTCCATTCCAGCCTCTACCCTGGGCAAACCCATGCTTGTGGTACCCCACTTCTTCATCTGTCACACAAGGATAGTAGCATTCTGATGTTTCAAGGATTATTAACAAAACTTGTCTGTCTCTTCCTGTGTCTCGGCACCAAGTTTCTTATGTATGCATGTATGTATGTATGTATGTATGTATGTATGTATNACCTCTGGAAGAGCAGCCAGTGCTCTTAACTGCTGAGCCGTCTCTCCAGCCCCCAGACCTGAAGGTTTTATTGGTTTATTTATTTGTTCATTTACTTATCAATGCTGGAGATAGAACCTGGGATCCTGCACACACTGGGCAATTGCTCTACCACTGACCTGTACCCCCAGCCCCTGCAGTTTTTCGTGTTTGCAAATCAAGCACAAACAAAGACAGCAGGCAGGCTGCTCATCTCTTTGTTCTAGGGACTCTATGATGAACTGGGCATTCTCTGCAGCTGAGGCTATCTCAGTCCCAGTAACTGCCCCAGCCCTGCCTATCCTAATAACCCACTGACCTTCCTCCCCCAAAAGAAGGCTGGCCTTGGTTTTTACCACCCCAGAATCTACACTTTCTATTAAACAGGGGAAGTTTACTCCAGCTCCCACCAACAAGTCCCACTAAGGGCTGATCAAGGGTGCTAGCATTTCCTCTTCTTCCAAAGGACTTCTCAAGGCCTTACTTTCCCAGGAGGTCAACTTTTAATACGAAGGCAGCATTTTCTATGCTGGGGGTTAATTTTATTTTGAAAGCAATGGGAAGCAACTAACCTGTTTTCAACAGTAGAGTAGATGGATGAGGTTTACATTTTTGCAGGACTGCTCCTGCTATTTGGTAGAGAAAATATTAGAAAAGGCCAAGCAGGAGTGAGGAAGAATAAATGATTCTCAGATGCAGTTGTACTAACATGCAGACAGCAGCTGGGTCTTGGGAACAGAGTGGTGGACATCCACAAGAGGGATGAATGGAAGCCTTAGGGCGCCTTGAGCAGGACAGACAGGTAGGTGATAGGTAGATGTCAGGGGAAAAGAGCTTATTGCTATAAACAGGATTGACTTTTGTTTTGCCTACACATATATCTGTGAGGGTGTTGGATCCCTTGGAACTGGACAGTTGTGAGCTGCCATGTGGGTGCTGGGAATTGAAACTGGGTCCTCTGGAAGAGCAGCCAGTGCTTCCAATGCTGAACCATCTCTTTAGCCACTAGACTCCATGTCTTCAATGATTTTACTGGGGCTAAAACAGACAGGTTAGGAGCCAGAATGATTGGAGTAGGTCAAAGTTCTGTTCTTTGAGGAGACTGGAGGCAAAAGCAGCCTTTCTTGACATTTGGGTTATGTTAATTACAAAGCACTAACTCCAAGCATTTTGACTGGGGAAGCAGTTTAGACTCTCTGGCCTATAGCTTTGTGAGCAGGCAGTGAGGAGAACTCAAATCCTCAAATCCAGGGACACCTGTTGGAAGATGGTTGTGCTGCTCCTAAAATTATACTCTGCAAAGCCCGGACCACCCTGTTACATTTGCACATTCACCCAAACCTTGAAGTACGGTCGCCAGCCATTTGTGTCCATGAGCAAAGTAGAACATAAGCTGCCGGCCCTGGTTGTGCAAAACAACAGCAGGGACGAGGCTTGGAGGCAAAGCTCCACGCCGCCCCGGTGAGGTCTCTTCAACTGTCCCTCCTCTCTTGTCACATCAAGCCTCCAGCACCTTCCCAGTGTCTTAGTGTTCCCCCAGAATCGTCTAAGCGGGTGGAAGGAACCACAGTCTTTAGAATGAGATGAGGTTTTAACCCATCTGAGCCTTTCTACAGCAAGAACAGCATTGAGATTTCACTAAGAAAAAGAACTTGCCGCTCAGTTACAAAGAGTAGGTTCAACTCTCTGTGCCCTGTCCCTTTTGCCTCTGCCTCTGGTTTCCTTTGCTTAAACAAGAATATGGGCAAGTTACAACTGCATACATTTATAGCTACAAAGTAATTTTATGGCATGTATATTCATCCAGTGTGGGGTTGTAACACCTCAGAGGCACCTGCCTGTGACATTGTATCCTTGGACTAGCATCTCTCCAGTATCTTCTCTGGCCCTCGGCCTCAGGTTACTTACGGTCACACTGTGGTCTGATCTGTAAACCACATATGGTTGTTACATGTAATGAGGTTCATCTGTGTTGTGACGGTTTCCTTGCACGTAAGACTGAGTTGCATTACAGAGTGTACATATGCATTACAGTGTTTTATATATGACATATATATCATATATAAACATATGCATGTGTATATACATATGTTGTAAATGTGTAGATACAACAGTGTATATATGTGAACATGTATGTATATATATTGTGGATGGATACTACCCATATCTTACCCATTCTAATTAGTGTTGCAGTAAATTCAGGGAGAAGATAGCTCTTTGAGATATAAATGTTACCTTGTCCTTGGATTTAAGTCCAGAAGCAAGGTTGCTGGGTCATATGGTAATTCTAGATTTTATTTCTCAAGGAATGTTGCCTCAACTTTTCAGCTAGGACTCACACTTATTTTGGGGTGAATCTCAGGCATGGACAGGATAAAGCAGCTTAGGGACCCAGGCATTTCTATCTGACCTTGGACAGCTTTTCTCTGAAGCTTTTGCTTGACTGACAGCATTCTTGTCAAGCCTGTATCCTTGTCTATGGCCCTCTTCCTATCACTCCCTTCCTCTGTCCCATTGTACACTATTTTCCCTGCTTTCCATTCCAGCCTCTACCCTGGGCAAACCCATGCTTGTGGTACCCCACTTCTTCATCTGTCACACAAGGATAGTAGCATTCTGATGTTTCAAGGATTATTAACAAAACTTGTCTGTCTCTTCCTGTGTCTCGGCACCAAGTTTCTTATGTATGCATGTATGTATGTATGTATGTATGTATGTATGTATGTATGTATTTATTTATTTATTCATTCTATGCATGGTGTGTTGCCATGGGTGTTGGGTCTCCTGAAACTGGAATAACAGACAGTTGTGAGCTTCCATGTGGGTGCTAGAAATTGAACTCGGGTCCTCTGCAAGAGTAGTCAGTGCTCCTAACCACTGAACCATCTCTCCAGTCCCATATTTATTTCTGAGACAAGGGCTCTCAGATCTCAGTTTGGTCTCAAATGGACGGCCTTGAATTTGATTCTCCTGTCTCCATTTCCCAAATGCTGAACCTACTGTCGTACACCACCTCTCCCTGTTCATGCTGTTAGGAAGGGAACCTAGGGCCTCCTGAACGCTAGGCAAGAACACGAGCAATTGAGCTATGTCCCTAACCCATTGGGTTAATTTTCTATCTGCTCCTTCAAATCCACTCTCTATCCTCATCTACTCTGCCCTGGGCCCCAGGAGGATGATTTTTGGACTGTATCAACAGGGAAAGATCAGAAGGCAGGTGGTCAGAGAGCTCAGCCTATTGTTCCTTACATCTCCTGTCTGTGGAGTGCCCGACAGCTCTTTCTGGGTCCTGCTAGCTGGCCAGTTCAGATAGGAATGGTGTCCAGCTGTTGCCAGCCCCAGACTCTGCTGCAGCATCCTTCATGGACTCTGCCTTAACGGTACCCAAACCTTGGCAAACAGGCCCTTTATTAACGTATGCTCTCTGCTTCCCCACTTGCTCCTTCAGTTTCTCCAGATACCCCATTGATCCAATCAATACACATCATCTCACCTGCTGTAGGCATTCCAGGAGGTACCTCCAGCCACAACAAAGTACAGAGGAAGCAAAGGAGATAATTCCTTCATGTTGTCTTTGCAAGAAGCAGGAAATCTCTGCCAAAGGGCTCGAACTCCAAAGTTCTTCTGGACTCCAGTTGGCAGTAGTGAGTCACACACTCTCTCAGATCCCCAGGGGGAAAAAAAGTCAGAGACTAAGGGGCACGTGGGTGTTCTACTGGGACGTGTGATCCCAGGAATCAGGAATGAAAAAGGAGCAAGAGGACAGCAGGAGACATGGCACAGAGGGGCAAACGACACAGGGCAGGTCTGAGACGACAGTAGGCCCTGTCTGTACTGTGCTGCACTGACACGTGTGCTCGGTGGGGACTGAGGAGAGTGGCTGCTGCAGAAATGGTGGGCATATGAGCTGGGAGTAGCGGGAGGAGCTAAAGAGATGCACGTGTGTGTCCAGTAGACCTGGTCAGACCCCAAACAGTCCCCCAAAAGATGCCCCTGAAATCCTTGTCATGTTTTCTTGGGCCACCTCTGGTTTCTGCTTTGGCTATAATGAATTGGTGAATGAGCTTAATTCATCTTGTCCCAGCAGTGTCTTGCCTTGTGTCTATTTGCTTTCTGCCCTAGACTTCTCTCTGATAGGCAAGGGCAGTGGTTCTCAGCCTTCCTAAGGCTGCGGACCCTTTAATACAGTTCCTCATGTTGTGATCCCTCCAACCATAAAATTATTTTTGTTGCTACTTTATCACTGTAATTTTGCTACTGTTGTGAATCATAATGTAAATATTTTTGGAGACAGAGATGCTAAAGGGGTTGCAACCCACAGGCTGAGAATCACCGCACTAGAGACTTTTGACTCTAGTGTAAACAGTCCAGAAGGGCAGATTCAATGTCCCAGGAGTCTCAACCAATAGGAACAGGAACCAGTCAATATAAACCCAACTGTCGGTACTTTAGGTGACTAATCCTAAGAGTCAGTCTCTCTCTGTCTCTCTGTCTCTCTCTCTGTGATGCTGAGGACTGAATCTGGGGCCTTATGCATGCCATACAAGTGCTGTACCCCTTAACTAAACCCCCAGTCCTCTGAGCAGTTCTAAAATGGGGTTCCCACAGTCCAGAGCAACAAACTCAAGGGTAGTTCCCACTGGCTTTACTTACTCAAGTTCCTCACTCTTCCTATCGTCTTACTCATGTTCCTTAGACTTCGCACCAGGAATAAATTTCTACACACAAGTCTGTGTCTAAGTCTGTGATTTCAGAGGAACCCAGATAGAGGAAATGAGCTCTAGGAGGTATAGCAGAAGATGGATCCTCCAAAGTAAGATGCCGGAACACATCAGTTACCAGTCAGTTGTCCCTAAGAGTGCTTCTGCTGGTGGTGAATGCTGACCAACTCTGGCCTGGCAGTGACACAAAAGTGACAAAGGGTCCTATCCTGCAGTTGGGCTGAGATGAGCACAAGTAGAAAAGCAGGTGCTGAGGTGTGCAGCCTCTCCAGAAGAGCAGTGAAAGGGTGTGGGATCATAAGGATGATGGGCCTGCTTTGGAATACTAGGAGGAAGAAGAAGATGGAAGGCTCAAATACCAGCTATCGATTCAGGACACACAGTGAAAGCCAGAAGGTCAACAGAGCAGCAGTTCAAGGAGACTGTCATTGTCTGCAGTGGTAGCGCAGTCTGTGCTGAAAATAAGACTCAGAATCTAAATTGTAAGGGTAGCTGAGGCTCGAAAAAGATGGAGTATATACAGCCTCAGCAGATCTTTGATGATAAAGAGTGAAACCCTGAAGTCTAGAAGGGGATATCTGGATGAATTTGAGTTAGGATTCCCCTGGCTCCTTGAACACTTCAGACCAGCAGATACAACCATCTCTGTAAAATTTTTTTAAGATTTTTTTTTATGTATGCAACATTCTGCCTCCATGTATGCCCACACACCAGAAGAGGGCACCAGATCTCATTACAGATGGTTGTGAGCTACCGCATGGTTGCTGGGAATTGAACTCAGGACCTCTGGAAGAGCAGGCAGTGCTCTTAACCACTGAGCCATCTCTCCGGCCTGTCTCTGTAAATTTTTATAGCTTGACCTTGTTTAGAAATCCTGATAGGACTCAACTGAGATTATAGCTTACAAGAGGACTTATATCATTTGTAGATATGGCCCTCTACACTGGCATTCTCTTATTATGGACTGGAAAAAAAATAATTGGAGCATGCATAGGAATTAACTTCAGGGTGCTAGCATGTGGCACAAATATAAAATTGAAAGGAAAGCATTTTTTGGCAGGGATGCTCCTACTACATGGGATAGAACAAACTGGGAGGAAACCTGGAGCCAGTGCTAAAATAGTTCTGGGATGGCTCCAGGAAGTGGCCTCCAGCCATCATACAAAGATGCTAGCACCACCTTGCCAGAATTCAGATGTCCTCACATGGCTGTTGGGTTGTATACATGAGTCTACCACTAAATTTCTTAGCATTGTGGTAAAACATACATAATATAAAATTGGCTACTCTAACTCTATGTTGATGGGCATAGTCGACCGGTAAGCTAGAATTAACCAGACCAGCTCAATACAACAGATTTAGTTTAATAATTGGAAAACGGGGAAATTCACACGACCGTGGTCCAGCGTGTGCAGAGAAGAGAGCAAGAGCACCTGGATGCCCAGGTTTATCTTCCCTGGCCCCAGGTGGCCACGCCCTAGCCAAATGTGATTGGCTGAACTTC
>LOEQ01008171.1:103764-114774 GCA_001685075.1 Bramus lutescens
TTTTTTCGTGGCTTTTCGAGACAGGATTTCTCTGCATAGCCCTGACTGTGCTGGAACTCACTCTGCAGACCAGGCTGACCTAGAACTCACAGAGATCCGACTGCCTCAGCCTTCAGAGTGCTGTGTTTAAAGGCGTGTGCCACCACTGCCTGGTGAGCCCTCTGGGACTTTAACCTTGGAACTGCAGCAGGATGTAGAAGAGCAAGAAGCTTAAAACAGCCTTTATGTGACTGATAGGAGCCAAAATAACTATCAACTTAGAGCAGTGGTCTTCAACCTTCTTTATGCTGTGATCCTTTAATACAGCCCCTCATGTTTTGGTGACCCCCCAACCATACAATTATTTTCTTTTTTTGTTGTTTGTTTGTTTGTTTTCAAGACAGGGTTTCTCTGTAGCTTTGGAGCCTGTCCTGGAACTAGCTCTTATAGACCAGGCTGGCCTCGAACTCACAAAAATCCACCTGCCTCCCGAGTGCTGGGATTAAAGGCGTGCACCACCACTGCCCGGCTAATACAATTATTTTCATTCCTACTTCATAACTGGAATTTTGCTATGTTATAAATCATAATGTGAATATCTGTGTTTTCCAAAGGTCTTAGGCAACCCCTGTGAAAGGGGTCACGACCTACAGGTTGACAACCACTGGCTTCGACACTATAGAATACTACACAGCTGAAGAACAGTAAGCTAGAACTGGCGTGCCCGTGTACAAATATGGACTGTTCAGAAAAAAAAAACCCAGATGCTCAAATGTAAAGAACCAGAAAGAATGGAACTAAAGGGAGAGAAGTAGGGAAGTGATTCATGGCTACAGAATTTTACCTCTGCACAGTGAAAATATTCTGGAAATAGTGAATTCCCAGAAATAAAGAAGACATAAAGATGGGAAAGAGGACATGTTGCATGGTGTTGGGGGTCAGGGAGAGTGGGAGGGAGGAGTTGGGGGTGGATAGGACCAAGACACACATTACATAGCCTGGTGGTGGTGGCGCACACCTTTAATCCCAGCACTCAGGAGGCAGAGGCAGGTGGATCTCTGAGTTGAGGCCAACCTGGGCTACAGAGTGAGCTCCAGAACAGCCAGGGCTACACTGGGAAATTGTGTCTCAAAACAAAAAGATACATTCACATACACACGGGGGCGTATGCACACACACACACACACACACACACACACACNGCACACCTTTAATCCCAGCACTCAGGAGGCAGAGGCAGGTGGATCTCTGAGTTGAGGCCAACCTGGGCTACAGAGTGAGCTCCAGAACAGCCAGGGCTACACTGGGAAATTGTGTCTCAAAACAAAAAGATACATTCACATACACACGGGGGCGTATGCACACACACACACACACACACACACACACACAGTGTGGCCATAACCCTACTGACTTCTGCTTTTCAAAACAGTTGAACTAAGTAGGCATCTGTGCTGTATGGGTTCTGAGCCAACCTGATTACAGATGACGATTCTGTCTCAAACAAACAAAACAAACAAAAAAAAGCTGGGTGTGTGATACCTCCAAGTAGTAATCTCAGTACTCAGGGGCCAAAACGAGAGGATTTAGAGTCTGAGGCTTGCCCGGCTGTGTAGTGAGAACCTAGTGTTTCTTTTCATTGCTGGTATAGGCCTAGGCTGATCTTGAACTTTATATATGGCTAAGGCAGCCCTAAATGCCTGACTTTAACACCTTTGCCTCTCTACGTGTTGAAATTATAGGAGTGCACCACTATGAGTGGCAAGACCTGGGGTTTATTTTGTTTTTAAAGAAAGTGTTAGGCTACATCTTTTCCTTTTGTTTTTGTTTTTCAAGACAGGGTTTCTCTGTAGCTTTGGAGCCTGTCCTGGAACTGTCTCTTGTGGACTAGGCTGGCCACGAACTCACAGAGATCCGCCTGCCTCTGCCTCCCGAGTGCTGGGATGAAAGGCGTGTGCTACCACTGCCCGGCTACCTTTTACTTTTTAAAAACTTAATGTATAAGAATGTTCTTCTTTGTATCTTTTGTTTCTTTAGTTTTTCTGCTTGGTTGGTTGGTTGGTTGGTTGGTTGGGTTTTTGTTTGTTTGTTTTTTGTTTTTTTTTAGGTGAGACATCACTATGTAGCCTTTGCCTGGCCTAGAATTCACTATATAGACCAAGCTGGCATCAAATTCACAGAGATCTGCCCGCTTCTGCCTCCTGAGTGCTGGAATTAAAGGAATGCATCACCATGACCTGTTTTGCTTAATTTCTTTTCAAAGGGCTATATAACTTTTGAAGGAAATAAAATAAACTGTTGTATTTATCTTTGAAGTTGGGAGATTAAAGAAGGAAGAGGTTATTAATTGTATTCCCTTTTGGAAACTTTTAAAAATCTGAATCAAGGAGCTGGAGAGATGGCCCAGAGGTTCGAGCACATTCTGCTCTTCTAGAGGACCCAGGTTTAGTTTCAGCACCCACATCAGGCAGGCAACTTATAGCTGTGTGAATGTCAGCTCCCAAGACTCCAGTGTCTCTGGTTCCTGAGACCATTTGCACTCGTGTACGGATAGCCAAATACACACAAATACATGCAATTAAAAATAATAAAAATGAATCTTTAAAACAGAATCAATATCCATATTTTTATCATTTCAGTAAGCTTATCAAAACAGAGAGATGGAATTAATAAGCCTGATTTGGTAAGCTTACCAGTTCAACAGACACTGAGTCAGCACAGCAAGAGCTGTGGATACGGGAGAGAGAAGCAGAGCGACCTTCACACTCAGGGCACCTATGGGCATGAGAATCTCATGGGCAGAGAGTCACAAACCATCAGACATGAGCATAGCTATAGCTGAGGTCAAAGCCTGGGAGGACATGGAGAATATTGTGGGTAAAGGCTTGCTGTGTGCACTGGGTCGTCTCTTCTCATGCCTCTGGGGAGGTGATGCTTACACCAAAAGCAGAGGATGAAAGGGAAATAGCCACGGAAAGAGAGAGAGAGCGAGAGCAGGGCACCTCCGGCTTAGGAACAGCGATTTCAAAAACCCAGAGCCAAGAGACAGCTTGACTTACTCGTGGCTGGGAGAGCAGGTCACCTTGGTGAGAGAAGTGCAGAACCAGAGGAAGGGTGGCAGGTAGTGGTGCAGAGGCTACCACCTGTTCCCAGGGCAATGCGAGGGCACCACCACTGGGTTCCAAGCAGGGAGTGCCATGATCCTGTCTATGTGCAAATTAGATCATCTGGCTGCTGCGGGAGGATGGGCGACACAGGGTGAGAGGAGAAGGGAGAGACAGGCTAATGATGCCTTTGTTAGCTTCCTGCTGAATGGCATCAATGATGGTTTGGCTTGGGATGAGGTTAGAAAATGGCTGGTAATTACTGCAAGAGGTGAGAAGAACATGCTTTTACATAAGCCTTCCATACACACAGAACAAATGACATTTGTTGTCCAGGCTGGGGTGGGAGGACAGTTACGGTCAATTGTTTTCTAGCTTTAAGGAGCCTCAAGTAGGTGGGGCCTTATTCAATAAAAAATAATCCTATACGGCTGGGTAGAACCTAAGATGGATCNTCTTTCTGGAAGTTTCATGTATCCCACGCTAGTCTCAAATTTGGTGCACAGCTGAGGATGCCCTTCCATATCCAT
Source organism: Bramus lutescens (assembly GCA_001685075.1). Taxonomy (NCBI): domain Eukaryota; kingdom Metazoa; phylum Chordata; class Mammalia; order Rodentia; family Cricetidae; genus Bramus; species Bramus lutescens. The sequence goes on from LOEQ01008171.1 coordinate 107,378, forward strand.
CCCCAGTACAGGGCTTTCAGGGATGCACCACCAAGCTCAGCTTCATGCTGTTCCGAGGGATCAAACCCAGGGTTTCATGCACAGTAAGTGTTCTCCTGTATCCCTAGTCAGATTCCTAACAGGTTCCTAGGTGTTGCCATAGCTGCTGGCCTGTGAAAACACATTTGACATCGCAATATGTGATGAAGTTCCAGGTCCAGAGCTTCTGGAAATGTCAAATTCTTTTGTAAAAAATATAATTTGGGGCTGGCAGTATAAGGTTAGAAGAATGTTTGCCTGGCATGTGCAAAGCCCTGGGTTTAGTCCCCAGCCCTGAATAAACTGTGGCAGCTCAGGCCCACAATCCCAGCACTCTCAAGTTAGAAACAGGAGGATCAGAAACTCAAGGTTATCCTTGACTACATAAGAAGTTTGAAGCTAGCCTGGGTTACATGAGACCGTGTCTCAAGAAGAAAAAAAAAAGAAGTTGATCTGTGCTGGACAATAGTTATATAGATATTCTCCAGTTTTACTGAAGTATAATTAACACATTAAAATTGTATATATTTAAAGCCAGCCTAGAACTCACCAGAGCGAGTTCCAGGACAGCCAGGACTACACAGAGAAACCCTGTCTCAAAAAAACAAAACAAAAATTGAAAATATATTTACAGTATACGTGTGATACTTTGACACATATATACTAGGAATCATTGCTAATAACTATTGCTAACCAGTCAAGCTAGTTAATACATCCACACTTCACACAAGTTACTGTCTGAAGGAACATTCAAGCTCCTCCTCCTCTTTTTCTTCTTTTATTCAATGGTTTCACACAGGCCATCCTGGCCACATTCATGATCCTCCTGCCTGGGGTTCAAAATTCAAGTAAACGCTGGGTGGGCATGGTGGCCCACTTGGTATTCTAGCCTTGGAAGACAGACACAAGGGATCCCCAGAGCAAGCTGGCTAGGAGGGGTACTCAGATTGACAAGCTGAGTTTGATTAAGAAACCACTACTTCCGGATCTCTGTGAGTTTGAGGCCAGCCTGGTCTACAAAGCGAATTCCAGGACAGTCGGAGCTGTTACAGAGAGAGAAGCTGTCTCAAAAACAAAGCAAAACAAAATAAAACAAAACAAAACCAAAAAACCCTGTCTCAATGAATAAGATGGAAAAATAATCCAGAATGATTCCTGACATCGACCTTAGGCCTCCATATTCACAAGTACACACGTACACAAACACACACACACCAGACACATATACATACACAGAGAAGGAAAAAGACTGAATAATACTTCATTGCAAATACATATTGCATTTTCATTATGCATTCATCTGGTGACAATTAGGTTGTATCCATAGCAGTTATTTTGGATACTGCTACAATGAACACAGGAGTTTATTTCTTTTGATACTGATTTTGTGTCATTTGGATACTATACATGCCCAGAAGTGGGACTGTTCAACTATATAGTAGTTTCATGAATATTTTAATTACTTTTCTGTTGGTATGGCAATATACCATGAACAAGACAACTTATAAAAGAAAGCATTTCATTTGGCTTAGGGTATCGGAGGATCAGAGCTCATGATGGTGGCAAAATAAACGGACAGCTGGAAGTTCACATCCTGATCTATAACCACAAGGCAGAGAGACAGGGCTAACTAGGAATGGCTTGGGCTTTTGAAACTGCGAAGCTCTCCCCCAGTAACACACCTCCTCCAACAAGACAGCACCTCCTCATCCTTCCCAAACAGTTCCATCAACTGGGGGCCAAATATTCAAATATGTGAACCTATAGGTAGCATTCTCATTTAAGCCGCCAGAGTGATTTTTTTCCCTTTGTGAATTTTCAAGACGTTTCCCATACTGGCCACGGCAATTAACATTCACAGCAAGGCTGTGCAGGCATTCCCTTTCTCCACAGCCTTGCTCAGCACCTGCTTTAATGAGGCTTTTTGTTTGTTTGCTTTTGGGCTTTTGAGATATGACTTTACTCTGTAGCTCTTGCTGACCTGAAACTTCCAATCCTCCTGCCCCAGTGCTAAGATCACAGACGTTATTACCTCACCTGGTTCAGAGGAAATAATTCTTTTAAAAATTTTATATTATTGTGTATGTGATGTGTGTAGGGGAGGTGTGTGTGTGTATGTGTGAGTGTCTGTGTGTGTATGTGTGTGTGTGTGTGTGTGAATAAGAACCACAGTGCATGTGTGGAGGTCAGAGGATAACGAGGAAGTCAATTTTCTCCTAATACCTTTATGGGGGTTCTAGGGCTCCAGCTTGGCAGCCACATTATCTGCTGAGTCATCTTACTGGCTCTGAGGAAGAATGCTCTAAAGTTTGGGAGTTTCAATTATTTTTGTGTATAGTGGTGTTTTGCCTGCATATATANTATATATATATATATATGCACTACCTGTGAGCCTGGTGTCAGTGGAGGGCAGAAGACGACATTGGGTCCCCTGGAACTGGAGTTATAGATGATTGTAAGCCACCATGTGGGTGCTGGGACTAAAACGTGGGTCCTCCAGAAGAATGACCAGCACTTTTAACTGCTGAGCCATCTCTCCAGTCCAGAAGAATAGCTTAGGTGAACACCAAGCACCTATGTACCTGAAGAGCTGTTAAGTGCTGAGGAGAGGGGCAAGGAAGGCAGGAGAGACATTGTTGTAAACAGGGCACTGTGCCCCAGGGCACAGCACTAGTTGCATAGACAGAGTCCCTCTGGGGCATCAAGAAGGGAAGCTGGGGGAGAGAAGGGCAAGTGTAGACTTAGCCTTCATAGGGCTCATACCCCAGCACAAGTCAGAATCGGTGACTCATAGGCCAGTGACAATGATTTACCTTTGGTGTGCGTCTTCTGGTGTCAGGCACGACTTGGGACTCTTTGCGGACTTGTCACAGAACTCCAGGGTCCAGACTCTGGGACTGAGTTTCTTGGGTTCCATTCCAATGCTGCCGATCATCAGCTGTGCACAGGAAGGTCTTTCTCTCAGTCTCTGGGTTTCAGTTTCCTCCTTTGAAAAAACAGACATTATCTGATTAGGGTGGCGTGAAGATTCCTTTATATATTGTTATTGAATTGTTGGCATTTACACCATGACCAACACATACATCATTACTGCATGCCAGGCATCTAGTATGATGACTGGCGAGCAGACACATCACTATTTAATCCTTCCGAGGGTTCTGTGGGCCTAGGAACATAAATGCTTGTTCTGTAGGTAAAGGCACAGAGTCTTGGAAGTACCTTAGCTCTGAGAAGGAACCCTCCACTCTGCTCCCACCCGCTCCGCGAGCTCTCCGTGCGGAGGGAGAAGCCCCAGGGAAGGAAGGTTCTGGATCTCGAGTCTCGTATCCCATTTCTCACAGCACTCCTAAGCCAATGCCTGGACGCCCCACATCCACACCAGATATCGCAAACAGAGCCATGCCTGCGTCTCTGGGCTTTCAACAGCCACCCCCGCAGGAGCTGGCAGCCAGCCCGGTCTGGTTTAAGTGTCTTTGGTCCCCAGGCTGCAGCATGTCCAGCTGTTTACTCACTTGGCACCTCGAAGGCAGATGAGCCACAAATCTGCAACTCAGCCTGCAGGGACCACATTACAACCAAACCACCCCCACTGCCTGTGTGCAGCAGCCTCCGTGAGATGAGAATGCTAGTCTCCCCATCTTCATCCTGCTGCTTGGATGCTAATTGCTTTCTCCCACCGAGGAGAAAGAACGCTGGTGGGTGGCATGGCATGACTGGCGGGGGTGTGCAGCTGACTGTGGGAGTGGGGTTAGTGACAGGACACCCCAGGAATTCTCTCCTCCTCCTGCTCTGTCTCCACCCCCACCCCACCCCACCCCCGCTCCTTTAAGCATGTGCACTTGTCTTTCCCTTCATCCCAGCTCGGGTGTAGGTTTTACAGACTGGGATTCCAGGTCAGTATTTCTCTTGACCTTACGTGGGGCAGGAAGCACTATGGTGGACCGGAAGTAACCAGAAACAGGCTAATAGGGCACTGGGCAGACAGTACTGGGAACCAAGCAGGGGAGAAAGAGATGGGTGCTTCACTTTACTCTGGGCAGAAGAGAGTTCAAGTTCACCATTATGGATATTGCTACTAATTTATGTGTTGCTTTTATGCACAGGGGTGGTGGTGGTGGGGTTAGTGGGGACATTTTCACGCATGTATATGTTTATACTTGTTTCATTCCACAAAATGCTTGAGACAGCATACAAAATTATATGTGATATCAAGGAATGAAATAGATATCTTTGGAAACTAAAGAGAAATTCAGAGGAAGGAAATAATGAAAGCCCATAAATGTGCAGCAAGTTGTGCTACACTGTTGTTAATGTGAGCCATAAACTTGGCTTTGAAGCCCCCAGCATTCCAAAGCAAAGAGTGAATGATCTCACACAGGAAATGCAGAATCCATAAAGGAAAAAACTGGAACTTCGTAAGAGAAGTGACACCCTGCCTCCGCACTGAGATCTGAGAGGAATTTTTACATAGGTCCTCCAAATATAAGCAACCATTGCTCGTTAGATTTCTTGGGCTGAGTCATGTTGCCAAAATATCACTCAAGATCCTAATAGTCGTTATTTATAATACCAGAAATTGGAAAGAGTCTCAAGGTCCCTCGAAGACGTGATTGTACAAATGTCTGCTGGAGAAGCATGCGGTTATTCAGAGGAACGAAGAACGGTTTAGGTCACTCACGTGAATTCCCGAGATGGGCTCTGGAAATGGAAGAGGGAAGAGGCCAAAGAGTGTCTCTAAGAGGGCAGTGTTAGTGAAAATGGAAAAAAAAATTGCACATGCTTCTAAATGCTGTGGAGGTCCTTAGTCCTTCCTGGAAAGAATTCTAAGAAATCCGACTGGATGCAAGCTGTTTTCTGGGGAACATACTTTTCTTTTTTTCTTTCTTTCTTTTTTNTTTTGAGACAGGTTTCTCTGCAGCTTTGGAGCCTGTCCTGGAACTAAATCTTCTAGACCAGGCTGGCCTCGAACTCAGAGATTTGCCTGCTCTGCCTCCTGAGTGCTGGGATTAAAGGTGTGTGCCACCACCACCCGGCAGGAACATACTTTTCATCAGACAGCTGTTTGAACCTTCTGAACTTTGTAGCCTGGGAATTATGTTATATATTTAAGACAAATCATTAAAAAGTACAAACCTGAGGGCCAGTGAGATGGTTTAGTAAGTATGTAAAGGCACTTGCCACCAAGCCAGATGACCTGAGCTCAATCCCCAGGCCCATGTGGTAGAAAGAATCAACATTCTCAAGCTATCCCTCTGATTGCCACACCTGTGCGATGGCACCCAGCCTGACTAAATAAATAACTGTAATTTACATTTTTAAATATGAAAAAATATTTTAATATGAGAGAAAAATCATCTAACTTGTAAGGCTTTAACTAGACATTGCCTCCAAACTTAAAATCATGTAGATTACTTCAGAGAATAGGAGACCCCATCATCCACAGGGTCCCTATGACATCCATCTCTTAGACTGGTCTCTGTTGGACAGATTACATCACTGATCAAGAAACATCACTTTTGCTGGCAGCATTGGAACACATGTTTAATCCCAGCACTCAGGAGGCAGAGGCAGGTGGATCTCTGTGAGTTCGAGGCCAGCCTGGTATACAGAGCTAGTTTCAGGACAGACTCAAAGCTACAGAGAAACTCTGTCTTGAAAATAATGAGAGACATTACTTTCTTCCTCATATGATTATCTTAAGCACTTTTGCGCATGCACACACACACACAGACACATGCTGTTAGAACTAAGAAATTCAGCAGAGTTGCAGGGCACAAAATGGACACAAAATTTGGGTTTGGGGTTGGAGAGATGGCTCAGTGGTTAAGAGTACTTATTGCTCTTGCAGAGGACCTGCGTTTGGTTCCCAGCACCCATATGGTGGTTCAGAACCATGGTATGTTGATTTGAATAAGAATGACATACATAGACTCATATATTTGAATGCTTAGTCACCAATGAGTGGCAGTATTAGAAAGTATTAGAAGGATTAATAGATGTGATCTTGTTGGAGTAAGTGTGTCACTGGTGTTGAGGTTTCAAAAGCCCATGCTGATGTGGATTTCCCTTCTGTATGCTATGAATATGTCTTATCATCATTGGTTAATGAAGAAATTGGTTTGGCCAATAGTCAGGCAGAATATAGCTAGGTGGGAAATCCAAACAGATACAGGGAGAAAGAAGGTAGAGTCTAAGAGATGCCAGCAGTCACCAGAGAAGCAAGCAGAAGAAATAAGAAGCCACAAGCCTCATAGTAAAATATAGAATAGAAATGGGTTAATTTAAGCTGTAAGAGCTAGCAAACAATAAGCCTGAGCTAATAGGCCAAAAATAGTTTGTAATTAATATTAAGCCTCAGAGTGGTTATTTGGGAACTGACAGACAGGAGAGAAACCTCTAGTTACAGCATGCCAAGCCCCAAATCTACAGACAGAGTTCATTTCTCAGCTACTGCTTCAGTGTCGACCTGCACACTGCCATGCTTCCTGCCATAATATAATGGACTAAACCTCTGAAACTATAATTGGGCCCCCATTAAATGCCTTTACTTCTAATAATTGCCTTGGTCATGGTATCTTCACAGCAACAGAACAGTGACTAAGACACATGGAGACACATGGGTAATTCCAGTTCGGAGGGATCCAGTGCAAACAAAGTACAAACAGAAGGAAAACCAGCATTTGTTCAGACTAGAAAACTTAATGCTGTTGAGATTGCTATAGCTTGGATCTTGCACAGTCCCCAAAGGCCCTGCTGTCAGTAGCTTGATGTTGTTGGAAGTAGCGGGACTTTTAAACGTTTATTTTGATTTCTGTGTGTGCCTGTTTGTCTGCATGTGTACCACAGAACATTGCTGTGGCAACAGCCTGAGGTGGGAAAGGCTGTTGCTCTGGAAGCCAAGAGGAACAGTAGCAGAAGGGCTGGGGCAAGGGCTAGGGTTGTTTCCTTAATTTCCTTTTTGGATTTTTCATTGTTAATATGTGGAAACAAATCTGACTTAATTACATTTAGATTTATATGTTTTATGTGTATAGAGTTTTGCCAGCAAGTATATATGTGTTCCTGATACCTGCAAAAGCTCGAAGAAGACATCCAGATCTCTCAAAACTGGAGACAACTATGAGCCGATAAGGGTGCTGAGAACCAAACCTGAGTCCTCTGCATGGTCAGCCAGTGCTCTTAACTGCTGAGCCATCTCTCCAGCTCCAAGTAGTGGGACCTAGTAGAAGAAAGTTAATCATTGGAGGAAGGTGTGCCCTTAAAAAGGATACTGAGCCCAGCCTTCCTGCTTCTCTCTGTCTCTCTCTGTCTCTATCCCTCTCTCTGTCTCTGTCTCTGTCTCTCTCTGTCTCTGTCTCTCTCTGTCTCTGTCTCTCTCT